>PVLC010032149.1:0-18195 GCA_004027655.1 Graphiurus murinus | reverse complement strand
GTGGTGGCGCACGCTTGTAATCCCAGCATTTGGGAGGCTGAGACCGGAGGATCCGGGTTCGCGGCCAGCCTCAGCTACCTAGTGAGGCACTCCGCAACTTAGTGAGACTCAGTTTCAAAATAAAGAATAAAAAATAGGGCTGGGGGTGTAGCTCGGAGGTAGAATGCCCCTGAGTTCAATCCCCAGTACCGCAAAAAAAAAAAAAAAAATGTCTATACAAATGTTACATATTTATTCCTACTCCTGGCTACTCATCATTAAACTCAGCTCTGATAAAAGTATAGCTTATATACCAATTCTTACTCTAGATCTTCAAAAGTCTAAAAAGTAGTATAAATGCTTGTATTAATGGTAATGAGTCAGTCAGACTTTTTGACTAGATTTGACTTCAAATTGCTCTGGAAAGGGAAGGAGTGCTTTCCACAGATAAACTAATCATTTCTAAAATTTCAACAAACTGCAAGAAGGCAATAATTACCCCTGTGGGATCATCATGATTGCCATGAATACTGAACACTGGAATTGAAATGTTGAGATTGCCATCTTGGTAGTTCACCCATGGAAACCTTAAAAACAAAAAAGAGTTAAAGTTTCTATAAGGAACAAAAGCTATTTCCCAAGATCCTTCCTCCAAACATTAGTGCAGCCATAGGCAAACTATATGACTTAAATTGGCTGAGGACCACTAGTTTAGAGCTTTAGAAAATCATAGGCAAAAGAACTGATTTCAATTAAAGTTTAAAAATATTTCAAAAAGTACATTTTAATGAAAATCCAGCGACAATAAATGGTGCTTGCTAACTGTATGAAAGGTGGTCTAGCTGATTAATGAGAAGTTAATAGGCCTCCAAAGTTTGAAAAACCTTTGTTTAAGATTTCTGTTTGTCATGGGGGAACAGGAGAAAACACACGTAGTTTTGGAATCCACAAAAACAAGATTAACAATCCCAGCTCAATTACCTCCTACCTATGCAATTTAATCTCCCGCCCACATCTGTACCCAGCCATGGAGTTCCTCTTCTCAGAGACAAATTTCTATGCTATCTTTTCATTTTATCACTTAACGTATTTTGGAAATCATTCTATATTGGTATGGTATATGAAATGCTCCCTTCTGCTTTTTGTCACCCCACAATACTCCATTGTGTGGTTTACTATATTATATTTAAGCAGTCCCCTACAGTGGACGCTGAGGTTCTTTCAAGTCTTTTGTCTTAAAAATGAGTAATTCTACACAAAGGTTGGCTTTGTGAAAGTGTATCTATAGAAAAATTCCTAATGGTTGGGTTAAAGAGTATATGCATTTGTAATTCCGACAGTATTGCCAACTTCCCTCCTTAGAGGTTGTTCAAATTTACATGTAATACCAATAACAATGCATCAGGACAGTTCCCCTAGCCTCACAAAGCCAATAAGCTATCAACCAAAGTGCTTTATTGCCTTCCTAGCAAACTAAATTGACAGCAGACTCAATAAAATAAAAAAAAAATTCTTAAAAATAAGAGTTTACCACTCACAGACACTCACTGAAAAAGCTACCAAAAACTACTTCAGAAAGAAGGAAGCCGACTCTAGGCAAAAGAAATGAAATACAAGAAACAACAGTGAACAAAGAAATAGGTAAACATGTCCATAGGGGTGGGGTAAGGAGTTTAAAAATAGAATGCAGTGTAAAAATGAGATGAAAGAAGAAAATTCTCAAGTTAAAATGTCTTAAATTCTAGCCAGGTGTGGTGGCACACACCTATAATCCCAGTGACTAGGGAGGCTAAGAAAGGAGAATCTCCAGTTAGAAGCCAGCCTAGATAATTTAGTGAGAACTTGTCTCAAAATAAAAAGATCTGGAGATGTAGCTCAGTATTATAGTGACCCTGGGTTCAATCCCCAGTACCACAAGCTGTGTGTGTTGGGGGTGGGGTGTTCTAGATTTGAATAGAAGGATAGAGACACTCTGATCAGAATCCTTAAAATATTAGAGAAATCTTTTAGAACTCAATTCTATATTCAACTAAATTATTAAGAGGAAACAACAGACATTTCCTTATAGATAAAATCTCAAAAATTTACTTCTAATATAAACTAATTTATTACAAATATCTCTCTCAGAATATTTATTAATCACACTGGTGATTTTAACATGTGTCCATAAGTTCTCCTCCCTCCAGAAGTGGGATTTAATTCCCCTACCTTTGCTTGTGGGCTACACTTAGGGACTCACTTCTAACAAAGAGCAAATGGACAGGGAAAAATAACTTTATAGTGGAGAACCCTGACAGGTACCACCTGAGGTTAACATCACCAGTGATAAGTTCTAACAATGTCCTGTACCTCCTGACATGATGTTATCAAATATTCCCTCTGATATTCTTCCCTCAAACTCACAATCAGTCCAGAGAAAAACCCAACTGAGAGACATTCTATAAACCACCTGACCAGTATTGTTCTAAAGTATCAAGGTCATGAAGAACAAGGAAAGATTGAGAATTTGACATTAGCTAAAGAAGATGGAGGAAACATTTCAATTAAATGTCATGAAGTATCCTGTATAGTGATTAAGAAAGACATGATAGTATCTTCACCATATAAGGTTCTAGGTAAATATCCTAAGTCCCAAAAGCACAAATCTTAAAGAAAAAGAACAATATATTTGACTTCATCAAAATTAAATAGTTCTAAGTTCTTTGTATATTCTGGATATTAGTCCTTTATCAGAGGAGAAGATGGCAAACATTTTCTCCCATTCTGTAGACTTTTCAGACTCTTCATTGCTCCCTTTGCTGCACAGAAGCTTTTTAATTTAACGTCATCCCATTTACTGATTCTCCCTGAGCTTTGGGGGTCTTACTGAGGAAGTCCACCAGTGCCTAAATGTTGGATAGTTGGTCCTGTGCCCTCTTCTAGTAACTGCAAGGTCTCTGGTCTAATTTCTAGGTCTTTTATCCATCATGAGTTGACTACTGTGCAGGGTGAGAGACTGGGGTCTATTTCCATTCTTCTATATAAGGATAACCAGCTTCCCCAGCACCATCTGTTAAAAAGGGTATTTTTCTACAATATATGTTTTCGACATCTCTGTTAAAAACTTAACAAATAACCCAGTAAAAAATAGGCAATTGAGCTGGACACTTTTGAAAATATAAAGTAGCCAATAAATATATGAAAAAATGTTCTACATCATTACCAATTAGAGAAATGCGAATCAAAACTACACTGAGATTCCATCTAACTCCAATTACAATGGCAATCATCAAGAATACAACCAATAATAAATGCTGGCAAGGATGTGGTGGGATGACATTAGTATAGCTGGTAGAGAGATTGGTATGGAGATTCCTTAGAAGACTGTGAATGGAACCACCATATGATCCAGCTATACCATTCCTGGGTAAAAGTGAAGTCAGAATACTATAGTGCTATATGCATATGCATGTTTATAGCAGCACAATTCACAATAGCCAAATTATAAAACCAGCCTAGGGGAACCGGGCGTGGTGGCGCACGCTTGTAATCCCAGCATTCGGGAGGCTGAGACCAGAGGATCCGGGTTCGCAGCCAGCCTCAGCTCCCTAGTGAGGCACTCTGCAACTTGGTGAGACCTGGTTTCAAAATAAAGAATAAAAAATAGGGCTGGTGGTATAGCTCAGAGGTAGAATGCCCCTGAGTTCAATCCCCAGTACCGAAAAAAAAAAAAAAAAAAAAAAAAAAACCAGCCTAGGTATTGGTCAACAGATGAATAGATTACAGAAGTGTGCTATATATACACAATGGAATTTTACTCAGTCATAAAGAACAAAATCATGTCATTTCCAAAAAATAGATAAAGTTGACAGAATATTATGTTAAGTGAGATTAGCCAGTCATAGAAAGTGAAAGGTCATACATTTTTTCTCATATGTGGAAGCTACAGAGAGATTAGGAAACAAAACGGACTTCAGGTAAGTGAGGATAGATATGAGTAAAATAATGAAAGGGGATTTACAGGAGGTGGGGATGGGAAAAAGGAGACTTGAGAAAGAAAATAGTTCAAATAATGTTATGTTCACATATGAAGTTATCAATTCCAATCTCAGCAAGAACAAGGAGGAGGAGGAAATGGGGTGAGATCCAGAGGGAAACAAACCAAGTGCTGTGTGCATGTATGTTTGTATCATTAAGAACCTTATTAAGATGTAAAATTACAATGTGCTGATAAAAGCATGTTTTAAAAAGTTAAGCTGGGCATGGCGGCGCACATCTTTAGTCCCAGTACTTGGGAGGTTAAGTCAGGAGTATCCTAGGTTCAATGCCAGCCTCAACAACTTAGCAAGGCCCTGTTTCCAAATAAAAAATAAAACAAGGTTCAGTATGTAGAGGTAGAATGTCCTTGGGTTCAATTCTTAGCACCACACACACAAAAGTTAAGTAGTTCTGTCAACAAAAGACCCCATAAACAAAGTCAAAAGGCAAGCTACTGACAGGGAAAAATATGTATGCCAAACAAATGCTTAGTAATTAGAATATATAAATAACTTGGGTAAATCAAATAAGAAAAAAATAAAATCCCAAGATAAAGGAAATGAACAGAAAAAAAATCAGAGGATATAAAAAATCTGAGATGTTCACTCCCAATATTAGTAAGGGAAATATAAATTTATACAATGATGTATAGAAAATTCAAAGAACTATATTTACCATGAAAATAGCTTACAGTGAAATAAAATGGCTATAATATTTAATGAGTTTATATGTATTATGCAAAAAAGATATATAAGTAAACATTCACTCAAACACATAAATATACTTACTTACTAAAACCAAAGTTGACTGACTGATCACTGATGATTTCAAATTGTATAGGACGATCACCCATACAATATTTTCTTAATAACTCAAGGCAGGTGTGTAATGTTTTTCTTGAGGGCTTATTTTCATGGAAAAGATCACCACCTAACAAAATAAAATCCACCTAATCAACAGAAAATGGTATTAAAATTAGTAGGTTTTTTGGGTAAAATATTTTTAAACTATGTGTGAAAGAGGTAGAAAAAAAACTTGACAGAAGATACTACTATGGATGGCAATTCAAAATTTTTTATTTCATTTATTCAAAGGGCCTTCTAATCTAGCAATTAATCTCACTCCATTTTAGGCTCATAAGCCACCTTCAAGTTACTACACCAAGTCCCTAACTCAGGTTACTCATGGTGATTATATTTCTCTTTTTAAAATTAAAATCAAGCATAAACTTAGCACTTTAACAGAAGCGATATCAACTTCAATCCAAATTACTTATTCAACTACTTATAGTGTTCTTACAGTTACTGGTAGCTAAGGAAATAGCAATTTAAAAAATAGATTATGTCCCTGTCCTCATTAAATACTGTGTGCAATACTCTGTACTGAGTACTAAGGACATAATGGTGAATAAAATATAACCACTATCCCTAATATGTTCAAATTCTAGAAGAGGAGACAAACTGATATACACTTAACTCTGGCATGCACTCATGGCAATGAGTATATAAATGAACAGAGATGACACTGTAATGAATTCTGAGGGAAGAACATTCATCTGAGGACAAAAAGTCCAGGAAAGATGTACTGATATGGTGGCATTTGAGTTGCAAATGAAAGATAAATGAGATTTTGAGGAAGAGTTTTCTAGAAACAACATCAGTGAAGAAGAGAAATCACAGAAAAAAGTCCAATGCATACTTTCAAGCATACGACCTACCTAAAGAAACTTTATTTCTTAATTATTCAAAAGAACCCTGGAGCCAGACATCATGGCACAGAACTATAATCCTAGTACTTGGGAGGCTGAGACAGGAGGACTGTAGGTTCAAAGTCAGCCTCAGCAACTTAGTTTCTGAGTTTCTTGTTAGTTTCTTAGTTTCTTGTTTCAAAATAATAGGGTTTGAGATCTACCTCAGAAGCAGAATGTCGCACCTGGGTTCAATCCCCAGTACAAAAAAAAAACCAGCATGGAAGAAACAAAACAAAAACAAACATATAAAAAATATGCTGGGAAAAAAAGAAGCTATTGGTTAATGGGTGTCACTTTTGGAAGACAAAAAGAGTTCTGCAGATTAGTTGCATGGTAATGTGAATGTACTTAACACTCTGGAACTATACACTTAAAAATGGTTAAAGCCGGGCGTGGTGGCACAAGCTTGTAATCCCCAGCATTTGGGAGGCTGAAACCGGAGGCCAGCCTCAGCTACCTAGTGAGGTACTCCACAACTTAGTGAGACCTTGCTTCAAAAATAAAGAATAAAAAATAGGGCTGGGGGTGTAGCTTGGAGGTAGAATGCCCCTGAGTTCAATCCCCAGTAGCACAAAAAAAAAAAAAAAAATGGTTAAGATGGTGAATTTTGTGTTAGGTGTATTCTATCAAAGTTTGAATTTTTTTTATTTTATTTTAAAAAACTGGCATGGAGCTCCAAACAACCCTGAGAAGGGCTCAATTCATTTTTGTGGTACTCCTGCCAAAAGTACAGAATTTCAATCAAATCTTGAGGAAATACCAGCTACAGCCAATTAGAAAAAGTGTACAAAATAATCAGCCTGTACTCTGCAAAACATCAGGGGCATAAAAGACAAAGGCATATTGAGCAAATGCACCAAATTAAGGAGATGAGACATGACAGCCAGGAGTGATGGCAACACACCTGAAATCCCAGTACTTGGGAGGCCGAAACAGGAGTATCTCAGGTTTGATGCTAGCCTCAGCAACTTTTGGAGGCCTCAGAAACTTAATGAGATCCTGTTTCAAAAAACATAAAAAATAAAATAGGACTGGGAGTATAGCTCAGAGGTAGAATGCCCCCTACATTCTATCCTCAGTACCAAAAAAAAAAAGAAAGAAAGAATGCACAGGTAATCCTGGCTTGGGTCCTGAGGCCACCTATCTGCCCCTAAATTGCTATAAAAGACATTACTGAGACAATGACAATATATATCAAAGCTACATAATAGTATTGAATCAACATATTTTCCTTTCTTACTCAGGTTTGCAGTATGTTCCTTGAACGTAGAAACTATGATAGTAATCTTTTCATTTCAAATAGAAATTGTCACAAAACCATACACTTATTAAGTGCCTCATTAATATTTTTTAAGACTGTTTACCAGCCAGGTGCTTCTCCAATAACACACACACACACACACGCACTGTTTACCAAAGTAGCTCACAAAACACTGAATCTGTTTTGAGCTTTTAGTATATTGATATTTAAATAGGCCATGTGAACACAAGAGCCTACAAAAATAAATAACTTAAGGGAAAAGAACCTGATGACTAAGGAAATACAGTAAGAATTGCACAAATGTAAATCAAACTCACTTCATTTTCCTGGGCAAGTCTTAAAATTTCATCAAATGTTACAAATGTATCATGTCCTCTGACTGCATCTTTCTCCATAAATCCAAGGTGAATATCAGTTGCAACTAAGATTTTAAATGTATTTTCATCATCACTGTATTAAAAAAGAAAAAACATTTCAACATAATGCATTAAAAGTATATTCAATAAAACTTATATTTAAGCATAAAATAACAGTAGTTTGGAGTAAAATCATTTTTCTAGACTTAAACTTGTTCTGAAAATTTGAAGTATCATCTTTAACATCAATAGTTTTTCTAGCTAAAGATATAGAACAAATATACATGTTTTAAAAGATTCTGTACCTGCTTCAAAAATATATGACTGTTATAAGTAGTTCTGTTCACTTTTACGTAACTCAGATCTAAAACCTTGCTTGTTTTCCTACTCTATTCCACCACAAAAATCCAAAAGATGCTAGATCCCACTCCTGGGATCCCAATACTTGGGAGGTTGAGACAAGACGACTACTGGTTCGAAACCAGCTTCAGCAACTTAGAAAGGCTCTCAGCAACTCAGTGAAATCATGTTTCAAAATAAAAATAAAATAGGGTTAGGGGTGTAGCTCAGAGGTAGAATGCCCCTAGGTTCAATCCCAAGTACCTCATCCCCCCAAAAAGAGGCTTTGGTCCCTAATTCTATACTTGGTTTATCTATCTGGTTTTGCACTTTTCCAGGAAAATCAAATTTTAAAAGTCTTCCTCTAAGTTTATAAGCAGATTTTTACACTAATACACTGTAACTTACATTCAGGCCCCTGAAAACTTTTGTTTGACTCTACTCTCTATACAAAGTTAGTTTTTCATTAATAAATTTGGCCAAGTAAGAACAGAGAATTTTTAATTCAAAAGAAATCTTGTAAAAGTACTTTCATGTGAAACAGAAATGTACTATTAAACTAGTTCCTTAAACTTAATGTAACTTTTAATTCTTTAAAATACTTTATATCAATGATCTATTATCAATTCCCACAGGTAGAAAGATAGGCATTATTATTTTGAAGGCTAGACAGGGAAATTAACTGATTTATGAAACAACTAATGGCAGAAATAGAATTAAAAGCCATGATGAAAATTTGGGCTATTTTACTAAACCATAATGAACTTTCAAAATATTATACATCTCCAAAATTCAAATATTTATATACAAAAGGCATTTCCAGAAAGATTTCTCTTCAGAAACTTCAAATGATATCACATTCACGATATGCACAAAGTTCTGATTACTATACACAAACTTTTCAAGTCATTTACTACATGCTTCCACAGCAATGCATAAGGTATTTTCACATGAATTCTCTCATTGGAGCTTCAAAATTAACCAGGAGCAGTAGCACACACTTATAATCCTAGTACTTGGGAAGCTGAGACAGGATGATCACAGATTAGAGGCCAGTGTACAGTAATTTAATGAGACCTTATTTCAATGTAAAAAACATAAAAGGCTGGGGGTACAGCTCAGTAGCAATGTGTCCTGGGTTCAATCCCCAGTAACTAACACACACACACACACAATTCAAAATTAATTCTGAGAAGGGTATTGTTATTCCAATTATACAAATAAAGAAATTGAGGCAAGATTCAGGGAACTACTACTGACTCACTCAAGGTCACAAAGCCAGTTTCGACCAAGGATTTGGAACCAGGGTGACAGACCTCAAGTCTGAGGCTTTTTCCAACTACCTCTTATAGTTCTTTTATTTATTTCCATTCTATTCAAATTCACTTTCAATTTATTAATACTAGAGCAATTTATTCTAAAATCCTGCTAATAAAAAGTTTATCATGAAAACTGAAAGATATGTATAGCTTAAATATTTTAAGACAGAACCTAAGAACATAAGTTTTTATACTACAGCACTATAGAAAATTACTGCAAGATTCCAGTCTATAGCTCCATATTATCTTTCAGTGAATAAACATATAGAAACAGTCCAAATATTCTTTTTGATGACTAACACTTCTATTCACAGGCAAGCTTTTTATTTACTGCTAATTTATTAAATAAGTTTCCTTTTAAGGTGATCATAAGTTGATAGACTTTAGAAACCCAAAGTAACAAAGGATTCCAGAAATCACATGCTTACAGTGCATCTGCAGGACTCATGTTTATGATCAGTCAGTAGAGCTCCTTGGGACCAAGTTCCTCTGGAAGTATCCTTGTGTCCTGTGCTCAAATATATTGGAAGGGGGAAAAAAATTCCAAATTCTGAAAACAGAACATGTTTAAAAGGCAGCACATATTTTACCAAGATGAGTTAGGCTGCACAGGGTACAGACTTCTTTAAAGTAGACTGGCAATTTTGAAAGTGCTTCATCTGAGCACCTAACTATACTTTTATTTATTTATTATTTTTTAATGAGCTAGGAATAGGAAATAATACATCTCCAATGCCACGGTAGTTTCACTAGTATGGTTAAACTCATCTCCTATTTTCCTTGTTCTTATGGGAAATTGATGTATATTAAAGGGCGAAAAGGGTCTCATGACTTTGGTTCAGCACACAACTCTGAATGTGGTGCAGAAATTAAGCTGCATGCATAGGATATTCTGGAGCATGGAGGTGACCCCGTATTTTCTGCTCAAACACAAGATTTTTAAAGGAACGAGCTTGTTTCGAGGAAAAGAAGGATCTCATGTTTAAAGCTAGAATAAATAATCAAACACGTGGTCTGAGGAGAAACACCTTTTAAAGCCAACAGGACAACTTCAAGTGGCCAGATTTGGGAAGGAGTAGCGGCCACCACGCCACCACCCCTTCCACGTCCGGAGTTCCAGGTTCCATCAGGATTCCTAGACTCACCAAGCCTCTCTCTGGGACTCCTGTCAGAGGCAGAGCCCTCCACACCCTCTCCCCAGCCGACACGGCCCAGTCTTCCTAGAGGTCTTCCGCCCCGGAACCTATGAAACTAGTAGGCAAATACAATTGCTAAATTACCCCACGCCTGGACTCTTCAAAGCCCCACCATCAAGACCTAGCGCCGACTCCTAAGGGAAGAAAGGGCGGGATTCGTGAGAAGATAGGCAAGCTGAACGGCGGGAGAACTCACTAGACGATAAACCTAAATTAGGCGCGAGAAAACAGCGTCGGCATTTATCGCGAGGCCACCTTGATGACGTAAGCGCCTCAAGCCCTTTTCGACTCTCATTGGCTGCCGGACGACGCGGGGGTCGGGGAAAGTAGCGGTGAGGCCCCGCCCCCTCACCGGAGCCAATCCGGAACAGCCGAGGGGACGAACCCGGAAGCGAGGTTCTCGATGGCGATTTTCCTTCTCTGTTCAGGTGGGTAGTTCTTCTCTGTCCGGGATCACGCTTCCTGGTAAACTCCAGACGTTTAAGAACTCTTGGGCCCGGGGGAGCGGTGAGATGTCGATGTCCGCCGAGCCCTGGAAATCGGACCGTGTGGCGTGCCCTAGGTTTATCGAAGCGACTTCTTCTCTGTGGGCTGTTTGGAAGGCCGCAGGCGCGGGCCTTTCAGTGACCAGCCGTTGCCAGAGTTGGAATTGGCGCCCCCCCTTCCCGCCCCTCCCGGGCTCTGTCGCTCCCTCCCTCTAGCCCAAAGGCTTTTTTCGCTGTTTCCCCTTATGTCGCCCCTAATCTCCGGGTTAGGTACATCTGTATAGCGTTGTGCTAAGACCAGAATATTGTACAGTGGAAATAATGTGAAGCTTCTGAATTAAAAGATCTGGCCTTTCAGTTTCATTGAAGAGTCCTTGATCCATAGCAAGTTGCTTTTTATCTATCTGAACTTCCACATGTTCACCTGTAAAATGGGGCTGATAAGAATTCTTGGTCTATGGCAAATTATTTTAATCTGTCCGAATCTCTGCGGTTTCATCTCTAAAATGGGACTGATACCCCATCTCTCACTGACTGAAGAATTGCCATAGTTCAGAACTTTCTCAAAATGGAATGGTCCCTTTAAGTTAGTAAGTTAGGAAACACAACCTCTTTATTCCTCATAGGATATCATCAAGTAAGAATCTTCTCGATCATTTTATTTTAAACCCTGAATCAAGGTGATGCATCTGGGTTGAACTATTTATTTATTTATTTATTTATTTATTTATTTATTTATTTATTTTGGGTACTGGGGATGGAACCCGAGGGCATTCTACCTCCTAGCTACAGCCCCAGCCCTATTTTTAATTCTTTATTTTGAAACAGGGTCTCACTAAGTTGCGGAGGGCCTCACTAAGTAGCTGAGGCTGGTCGCGAACCAGATCCTCTGGTCTCAGCCTCCCAAGTATTGGGATTACAAGCGTGCGCCACCACGCCCGGCTTGGGTTGAATTTTTAAATTAAATATACCAAGGAAGCTTTTGATTAAGGCTTACATACTATAAATCTTTAAGCGACATTATTTCTTAAGTTAATATAGCAGTCCAGAAGAATAACTATCACTTCCCTCAGGAAACTTTCTTTAACCCCTTATGAATGAAACCCTTATGATGAATTATGACCTTCCTATATACTCATGGTATCTGGATATGGTCCAGCCGTACTACTTAACCATATTGTCTTCAGAGTCACCTCCACTGGACAGTAAGATTCTGCAGTTAAGACATGGGTTTTGTTTATTATGGAATTCCAGTACCTGAGCATTCTATTCATATTTGCTGATTGAAGAAGTGAATGACAGTTAAAATTCAGTTCAAAACAAGGAGCCAACTAAGAACAATAGTAGCCCCATAGTCTACAGGACTACAGTGAATTTTCCCGGGCCTGGAATTATTAAAGCAGAAATAGGATAATTGTTACAGATGTTGTGATAAAGATATCTGAATTGATGACAGCTTGGGACTGATATCCTTTTAGGGGCTATTCTGTCTCTAAGAATCCTTTGAAGTTGACTTTTAGAAACTAGAAATTTTTGTTTCTGCCTATATTATTTGCATGTGTAATTTATAAAAACTTTTAATGTACCTGCATTTATTGTATTAGATTTTTACAATTTAAAGCATTCATCACATAATACCTATCACATCATATCTAAGCTGATAGGTTCAAAATAATAGTTAAAGCCATTGGTAGAAAAAGAAAATAAATGCTAGGCCAGTAAAGATCATAGATAGCTAAAATCTATCAGATTTCATATTAATCTGTTTAATGAATACCATGAGAAAAGCACCAAAGAGTTTAATTTGTGCATGTTTGCAAGACTGTTATCTATGCAATTGATAAAGCCTGTTACTGTTTTACTAATAATTTTTTGTGTTTTCAGATCTTGATGAATAAAATAAAGCAGACATAAGTCCCTCTACAAGGATTATACTCTAGTATTTGAAATGCTTTTTATATAGAGTTGTAGTAAAAATGGAAAAAGAGAAAGTAAATGATGATGGAGAACAAGACCCAGAGAGTTCCTTGGACTTTTCTGAAAGCTTTAACCAACTCGAATTACTGGAAACACATGGACACCTTATTCCCACTGGCACTCAAAGTCTCTGGATAGGCAATTCTGATGAAGATGAGGAGCAAGATGAAAAAAATGAAGAGTGGTATCAATTACAAGAAAAAAAAATGGAAAAAGATCCAAGCAAATTGCTTCTTTGGGCTGCTGAAAAAAATCGGGTAAAAACCAGAACAAAGAGGGAACCATAACATAGTAGGAAAAGCATTGGGTTTGAAGCCAGAAAACTTGGCCCTGAACCTCTATTTGAACCATATCTTTGGGAAAAGTCCACCATTTCTTAACTCTAGATTCTGTGTGTGTGTGTGTGTGTGTGTGTGTGTGTGTGTGTGTGTGTGGTACTGGGGATTGAGCCCAGGGGCATTCTACCTCCAAGCTACATCCCCAGCCTTAATTTTTATTCTTTATTTTGAAACAGAGTCTCACTAAGTTGCAGAGGGCCTCATTAAGTAGCTCAGGTTTGCCTTGAACCCGGAACCTCCTGTCTCAGCCTCCCAAGTACTGGGATTACAAGCATGCACCACCACACCTGGCTAACTCTAGATTCTTAACTAAAAAAAATGGCCATCATAATATCTCTCTCTGTTGTTCAGTATTGTGAGAATCAAATGAAGCAATGTACATGAAAGCACATATTGTGAAGTATTATTTGGGGGATTAAGGATAATTAACTGTAAAAATAACAAGCAAGATATATTTCTAAAGCATTTGTGTTAGATCATTAGAATCATCCTACAGGTAAGTTTCATTCAAGATAGATAGGATAAAAGTAACATTAATTAAATACCAACTATACCAGGTACCTTACTACATTTTTTTATTTACTCCTCACATTTAATCCCAACAAGAAAGGTAAAGTTAATTTGCCTAGGATCATCCAAGTAGAATTAGCACCAAAAGTCTTATTGTTTTCACTTGGTCACTTCCATTTTATTTTGCTAAGTTCTCACATGTCTGTGCTACCAAACTAATAAATAAAAGGAGATTACATTTTTGTGGGTTTTTTTTTTTTTCTTCTTCTTCTCAGTCCTGGAAATTAAACCCAGGTACACTCTACTGCTGAGGTACATCCCAGTCCTTATATTTATATTGAGACAGTGTCACTAAATTGCCTAAGCTAGCCTCAGAATTTCAATCCTCTTGCCTCAGTTTCCCAAGTCACTGGGATTATAGGCATGCACCACAGCACCCTGCCGCGAGTCTTGCATTTTTTAACAACTTTAACTCCAGAGCAAGATGCCACCCACCAAAGGTCCATAAGCTAAACTAAAACCACTGCCTTGTAGCATGTTTCTAAGACTGTGTTCAGAAAGAATGGAGCCCTTTAATCCTGTATTTCCTAGTCACCATTTTATATTTCTCTTAAATGAAGATTTATTTTTAAGTTTTATACACAACCAGGCATGGTGGTACATACCTGTAATCACAGTATTTGGGAAGCTGAGACAGGAGGATTTCCGTTTCAAGACCAACTTCAGCAAGTTAGTGAGACTCTCAGCAACCTAGTGAGACCCTATTTTCAAAAACAAAAATAAAAAGGGATGGGGGTGTAGCTCAGAGGTAGAATGGCCCTGAGTTCAACTCCCAGTACCACACACACACACACAAAAGTATTATATACTATATGTATTGGTACAATAATCCTATTATAGAAAAATTAAGGTTTTATCACAGAAGAAACTATTAAATATAATTATGGCCCATATTTATTCATCTAGTGCCAAAGCTTTTGTGCAATAAGCCTTGGGAAGACAAGAGTAAAAAGCTTGATATTCAGAAAATCAACTTCTTAGAAGCAACTGAGTATGGTTAACACCATCTTGTTCATTATTAAACCAATTGCCCTCTCTAAAAAATCTGGAATCATTTTAATTTTAAAGTTATCTGTTTTTATTTAACTTAATTAAATCTAAAACTGCACACTTTAATTTTCTTTATTGTTTTGCATTGAGTTTAGATTGTAAACGATGTCTTTTTTTTCTTCTCAGCTTACTACAGTGCGGAGACTACTTTCTGAGAAGGCCACTCATGTGAACACTAGGGATGAGGATGAGTATACTCCTCTTCATCGAGCAGCTTACAGTGGACACTTAGATATTGTCCGTGAGCTTATCGCACAAGGGGCAGATGTTCACGCGGTGACTGTGGATGGCTGGACACCCCTGCACAGTGCTTGTAAGTGGAATAATACCAGAGTGGCTTCTTTCTTGCTTCAGCATGATGCAGATATCAATGCTCAAACAAAAGGCCTCTTGACCCCTTTGCATCTTGCTGCTGGGAACCGAGACAGCAAAGACACCCTGGAACTCCTCCTGATGAACCGTTACATCAAACCAGGTCTGAAGAATCACTTGGAAGAAACTGCATTTGATATCGCCAGGAGAACAAGTATCTATCACTACCTCTTTGAAATTGCAGAAGGCTGTACAAATTCTTCACCTCAGTCTTAATGGTTCTAATAATTTTCTTAAGTTTCTAAGTACCAGTGCCTCCTTTGTGTGAGATGTAAAATATTCCCATAATACAAAGTTGACATCAAAAGTCTTACTACAAAAATCCAGTGGTACTCATTATAATGTTCTTCCAAGTGAATTGCCTGACCTTGATGTCAATGTATTTGAGAGTTATTTAGATATATCTTTAATGATTTCTGTGGAGTGTGTGATTTTTATCAGAAGTAATTTTAACTTAACCTTTACTTAAAAACTTGACACGGGTAGTACAGAAACAGAAGATATTTTTGGTGCTGATCCAAGAGAAATGTATTTTTAAATATCCCATATTCTGAATCTTTGTTGAGTATTTAGTATATTGACATGTATTTTTATAAGGTGAGGTAACTCCATATGTAAGTCTTAAGCATACAGGTGTAGTTCATCTGTATTCTCTATATTACCATAGCCAGTTGCTTTCATTTTAAACTAGAAAAAGTCACATATTAGCAACTTGAATCTTTTTTTTTCTTCTTATTTTTTTGTGGTACTAGGGATTGCACCCAGGGGCATTCTACCTCTGAGCTACACCCCCAGCCCTGTTTTATTTTTTATTTTGCAGAGGGCCTTGCTAAGTTGCTGAGGCTGGCTTCAAACTGCGATCCTCTTTTCTCAGCCTCCCAAGTACTGGGATTATAGGCGTGTGCCACCACTCCTGGCTAGCAACTTGAATATAAGTTTAAAACAAAAATCTTTTTAAAAACCTAGATCTTTGTTTTTTATAATGTAGCCCATTTCGGAAAGCTGTTAGCTAGGTATTTAATCCAATAAATGTTATATACTGCCTCCCTTAACACAATTTACACAGTCCTGTGAACAGTCCTACCTCACACTGGTCAACATGATGCTTATACATATAAGTCAGTTTAACCTTTTAGACATGCACACAACTTAACTATTCCTTGTTCCAGGAGATCATAATATATCTGCTATCCAGCTGGTTATAACTGCTCAATACTGCTGGATTGGGCTCTGCTCATAAAATCTCTTGAGTTCACCAGAAATGTTGATTTTTCAAGGTCCTCATATTATACAAACCATATCAATGCTAAAGTGACAAAAGATAAGGAATTCTAAGAGTGAGGTATTGATTATTATATTGGAACTAGAACCCACGAGGTGGCTCAGGCTTTAAAAAAAAAAATGACATAGTGTGGATACTGACAAAAACCATAAATATTCAAGAAAAATAAAGTATAAGTTTTGACAACAAAAAAGTCATGAATTATTTTTTTAAGCTGTGTATATTGTTGTTTGACCCATAGCATATTTATTCAAGCAGCATGTATTTGTTTATTACCTACTCTTAGTCTCTCCCCCACAGTTTTGCATTGACTCCCTAACCCCTCAGTGACTATTCCCAAGGCTTTTCTCTTACCTTCTCAACACTGGAATTAATATCCTAGAGAAATGAAACAATCAATTATGCTTTCTTCAGTATATTTTTAAAATGCCTACCAGATTTGTCCCCTTTGAGCCAGCTCATTTGACAAAATCATAGACTATGTAATAATATTTTTAATCATATATTTGTGGCAAGATTTTGATTAGAACAAAATTGGATCATCTCAGAAACAGACTCTCAAGAGTTAGGAGAATTTCAATTGTGTGATCTCTAAATAGGACATGCTTTGGTTTCAGAATATCAATATCTCTGATACAAAGGTTTGGCAGAAAATGAGAGGTTGCTTTCTGTTCAATCTGACCCAAGTAAGTGGTACCAAATGATAAAAACAGCAGATATACAATGATGGTAGAATAGGACCTCATCTAATCCCAGTATACTGCTGAGCGAGGCTGCCTAGTTATCGGAAAGTCACAGAGCCTTTGACTCCATTCTTACTTAGCAATGGATTGTATCCATGATTTTATGTAAACTTCCCATTTAAATATGGAGCCAAAGAAAACCTTGTTTCTGATAAGGATCTGACTCTTTGTTTTTATGGCTCAATACTTACTAGTGCTAAAGAGCAAACTGCATTAAGGGAAATCCCTTCTCCAGGAGGGCAGAGTTTTTATTTTTTGGCTTCCTTTATACTTTCTGTAGCATTTACTTCTGTCTACAGAAGGTATTCACTACTTGAGCTTTCGACTACATTACATTCCTGTACTTTCCAGATTACCTAGGCTAAGTAGCTTAGTTTGCAAATATTATGGTTTGGGTTTGGAATGTCCCTCAAAAGTTTCCTGTGTTGAAAGCATGTCCCTAATGCAGCAAGGCTCAGAGTTGGAGTTTGGCTGAAGGAGAAGAGGTCATTGGGGGCGGGGCCTTGGGGACTATGTATGTCTCTGGCCTCCTCCCCTTACTCTTTCTGCTTCTAGCCACCATGATGTGAGAGCAGAAACCCTCTGCCACACCTTGCCACCACAGTTTTTACCTTGGAGTGAATCTCCGAAACTGAACCCAAATAAACTTTTCCTCCTCTAAGTTGTGCTTATCAGGTGTTTGGGTCACAGTGACTAAAACAGAACCTTTTTTTTTTTTTTTTGCGGTACTGGGGATTGAACTCAGGGGCTTTCTACCTCCAAGCTATACCCCCAGCCCTATTTTTTTTTATTATTTATTTTGAAACCGAGTCTCACTAAGTTGCGGAGTGCCTCACTAGGTAGCTGAGGCTGGCCTTGCACCCGAATCCTCCGGTCTCAGCCTCCCGAATGCTGAGATTACAAGTGTGTGCCAGCACGCCTGGCTTAAAACAGAAAATTTTCTCTAATCTTATCTATAGACTTTTTAAAAACAATCTGTTTTTTCATAAGTGAGAGCTTAATTTTGATTAACTTACATGCTTCAGGGAGAGGTGACATGTAATTCTTAGACCCACAGTGAACCTAGTTGGCTTTGCTTTTATAAATCTCTGACTTCTCCAGGGAGCCTTCTGTACCACAACCTATCACAGTGATGCAATTTAGTGTCTTTATACTAGGGAT
>PVLC010032148.1:0-18355 GCA_004027655.1 Graphiurus murinus | reverse complement strand
AATCAAGTTCGGCCTTTGTTTCGCTGCCGCATACGCTCCCAGATCTACTATCTTTCCATTCTAAGAGAGCCTCTTTTGCAGCTTGCAAAAAGGTCTGACACTCCTCATCCTCTAGGCGGCGTTTGATAATTTTCCATAGACCCTTCGTGCCGGGTCTGAGCTGTCCTGCCTCGGCAGCAGCATTTAAATCCCTCCCTACTTTTTCCCAACAAGACATAGTCAGGGATCCGGAAAAGAGAAACCACGGGCTGAACTTATCCAAATCCCGCAGAAACCCATCCATGGTCCCTTGACTAAGCTTGAGACCTCTAATTTTCAGTAATCCCCTAAGGGCATCCCGTAAGGGACAACTAGGAGAGTTACCCATATTCGTCGCTATCCGCGAACCTAAGCTTGTCCTTTACCGGAACTTTCACTTTCACTTGGAGCCGCTACTTATCGGCTCTTACCGCTTGTCCTTTACCGGAACTTTCACTTGGAGCCCCTACTTACCGGCTCTTACCCATCGATCGCCCTGACTTCAACGCAGTTCTGGAACCTCGTTCGGAAGGAGAGGGTCTCCGTACGGGCCACCACTTGTCGCGCGCTTGAGTCCGTCCAGCAGAGAAAACACACGACAACAGGTTCCTTCTGCGAGAAGCTTTACTCAGGATTGATTATGCTTTAGAATTACAGAATCTTCATGCAGGTAATGGCGCCCAAACCCAGAACAACAGAGGCTTATATGTCTGCTTCTGGCCAATCAGGACCTGACTTGTATCTGAGCTCCAATTGGTCAGGAAAGCTAGCCTGCACATAAGCTGACATTGCTGTCTTACCACAACGCCTTATTAGGAGTTGTTTACTGCACTGAGGTATTTCCTCCAGTCGCCATCTTTAGGGCGCAGCAGCTTCACCGCTCCCAACAAGTCTCCACTACTTAGTGAGGCCTTCCACAACTTAGTGAGACCCTGTTTCAAAATGAAGAATAAAATTGGGCTGGGGGTGTAGCTTGGAGGTAGAATGCCCCTGGGTTCAATCCCCAGCACCGGAAGGAAGGAAGGAAGGAAGGAAGGAAGGAAGGAAGGAAGGAAGGAAGGAAGGAAGGAAGGAAGGAATTTTAAAATAACCAAACAATTCTTGAGCTTAACAGAACTGGGTCAGAACTGAAAGGTTTCAGAGAGCTGCAACAGCCAACTTGATTATGTAGTAGAAAGAATTAGCAGATTCAAAAACAGATCCATTCAACTGAGACAATTAGAGAAACAGAGAGACTGAAGAAAGCATAAGGCACCAGCAGGAAATCATCAAGTCTACAAACATATGAACTATGAAAGTCCTAGAAGAAGAGAATATAAAAGGATCTAAAGCTTGCATAAGAAATATTGTCTGAGCCGCGCATGGTGGCGCACGCTTGTAATACCTGCATTTGGGAGGCTGAGACTGGAGGATCCGGGTTCACGGCCAGCCTCAGCTACCTAGTGAGGCCCTCCGCAACTTAGTGAGACCCTGTTTCAAAATAAAGAATAAAAAATAGGGCTAGGGGCATAGCTCGGAAGTAGAATGCCCCTGAGTTCAATCCCCAGTACCGCAAAAAAAAAAAAAAAGAAAAAGAAATATTGTCTGAGCCCAGCATGGTGGAGCACACCTAGAATACCAGTACTTGAGAGGCCAAGTCAGGAGGATCACTAGTTCAAGGCCAGCCTCCACAAGTTTGCAAGACCCTCAGTAACTTAGTGAGACCTTGTTTCAAAATAAAAATAAAAAGTAAGGCAGCCGTGGTAGTGCACACTTATAATCCTAGTACTTGAGAGGCTGAGACAGGAGGATCACAGGTTCAAGGCCAGCCTCAACTACTTTGTGAGGCCCTCCACAACTAAGTGAGACCCTGTTTCAAAATAAAGAATAAAAAATTGGACTGGGGGTGTAGCTCAGAGGTACAACACTCCTGAGTTTAATCCCCTTTGCCACAAACAATAAATAAATAAAGCTGGGGGTGTAGCTTGGAGGTGGAATGCCCCTGGGTTCTATTGTAAAGAAAAAAGAGAAGAAAAAGAAAGAAAGGAAATATTGCCTGAAAGAGTCCCCACTTAGCAGAGAAATGGACATCTGCATTAGTAATACCCAAAACACTGTGAGCAAAATCAAAGCAAATACTCTAAGGAACACTATCATCAAATTGTCAAAAGTCAAAAACAAAGAGAGAATCTTGAAAATAGTAGAGACTAGGGACTCATCAAAAATGAGGAAGCCTCAGCACCAGAGGATTTGTTTTCTTTTTTGTTTGTTTTTCAGTTTATTTTGGTTTGGTTGAGCTATTTAAGTTTACTTTTAATTTAAATTTAATTTAATTTAAATATAAACATTTTACATATATGAGGGGTACTATGTGACATTTCAGTACATGTAAGCAATGTATAATATTCAAATCACATTAAACATACCTATCTCCTCAAGGATATATCATTTCTTTATTGCAAAAACATTCAAACTTTCTTCTATAGCAAGAATAATTATACTTACATGATGTCAATAGACTTTAAATAAAAAATTATAAAAAGAAGCATAGCAGGTCATAATATAGCTATGAAAATATTAATTCAACAAGTAATTAAAACAACTCTAAATATTTATGCACCCAACAATGGAGCACCCAATTATACAAAGTGAATATTTTAGATCTAAAGAGAGAGATACACTCTAAAACAATACTAGTTGTGTGGCACCTTCAATGCCTCACTTTCATCAATGGATGAATTATCCAGACAAATAATCAACAGAAAGGAAGGAAGGAAGGAAGGAAGGAAGGAAGGAAGGAAGAAAGAAAGAAAGAAAGAAAGAAAGAAAGAAAGAAAGAAAGAGAAGAGGAGAAAGGACGAACAAAAGCCTTCTCCACGTGTTCTTCCCACATGATTGTCATCTCCCTCTCTTATGGAAGCTGATTCTTCATATATATTAAGCCCTCAGCAGAAAAAGCACACACATTCAACAAAGGAGTGGCCCTGCTCATTACTTCAGTTGCTCCTCTGTTGAATCCCTTCATTTATTCCCTGATGAACCAGCAGGTAAAACAAGCCTTCAAGGATTCTGTCAAAAAGCTTATGAATCTTTAAAGAATTTAAGAATTAAAGCTTTGGAACTGGTTGAATTCCTACTATGTATCAAGTTCAATGTCAGTTTCTAGGTACCCCACAAAGAGTTAACCTCCAATCTGGTAGAACTTGGAAATAAATAAATTACATCCTATTGAGTGTTAATATAAAAATTAACAAGTTTTCATAATTGGAAAAGCAATTGAGTTACTCAGTTGAGAAACTCAATCCAAGTTAAAGAGCCAATAAATGTTTGCAGAGGGGATGCCATTTCTACTGGTTCTTGACAAGTAGGAAAAAGACTAGAAAGCAGAAAGAAATTGGGGTACAAAGAATCCTGTGGGTAGGAGCACAAAGTTTCAATCCAAGGAGATTGAATATCTCTTATTGTCATTAATTTCAACCAAAACAAAAGGAGTCAGAAAAAGATTGTAGAGATTATAATTTTACTTTTGAACTCAGGTAAATTCTCATCAAAGATACGTTAAATGCCCATGGTGTTAAGGCATTTGAATTTGGGACCAGATATATGAATTTAGCAATCCCTGTCATGTAGAATGGAGTTGATAATATAGGAATGCAGAAGGTCATGAATAAAAATACACATAGAAGGGGCTCAAATGTTAAATTCTTAAGGATCATCTCAATATTTAAAGAGCAGAAGAGGCAGAAGAGATCATTAGAACAGCAAGAGATCTGTGGAACTCGTGGGAAGATAATGTCTTAAGAAACATAGCTTGTTGGCAATAGGGATGCTGCAGAGAGAAATTAACATGAGGAATGAAGTATGAGAATAGACAATTAGGGTCTTATTGTTTACCTTAGCCATTTTTGGCAAATGTGGAAATTGGAGATGGAGTAAGAAGACAGACTGTAGTGGTTACTGGTGAGTGAGAGCTAAAAATTGAGAGAACAGTAAAACGGAATTTCAAGAACAGATAAATAAAAAGAATGACACATACCTCCCCCACACCCTGGTTATGTTTTCTGACAGTATCCTGTGCTTTCTGAGGCATGATATTCCCATAATAATGGCCATATATTTAAAGTGTGCATTCTCTTCTATTCTGTAAAGCCCAGAAAGACATGGATAATATATTCTTGATCACAATTCCATCTATAATGACAAGCAACAGTAGGTGCTCAATAAACAGCTGTTGAATGGATGCATGGAGGGTGGATAGATAGAAGGAAGGAAGTCTAAACAAATGAATGAGGGATCCCAGAAAATATTTTTAAGTGAAGAGCTCTGATCATTTGAGGTTTATATACCAAAACCAATGAACTAGAAAGGCATGCTTCCTATGGACTTCTTAAGTCGGCCTGAAAATTTACAGATGGGAAACCTGAAGTTTAGAGAGGTGAAATGGCTTGCACAAGGTCACACAGCTAAATGCCTGGACTAGAGTCAGCTGTCAAGTGTTTCTGGCACCAGAGGCTTCCTGCTAATCTACTGATCCACACAGCCACGCTAATTGGTTTTCACATTCACTCTCCTCAGCGTTTCTAAGCATTTTAAGTACTGTTGGATTTTTCCCTGACTCCCACTTCTCCAAGCTTGGTCAGAAGGCTTTACAACATGAATCTCTTTAGAAAGTTGGAAGCATACAAAAACCCATATTATTCTACCCCATGGTTCTTGACTTCTCTCAAGATGCATCTCCTTTCCAAATCCTCTCCCTTGAGAACAATGTGGATCTCATTTACTTTTTCAGAGGAAACACAAAGACCCCAAAGAGCAGGAGAACTAAGAAAGCAGTATTTTGCCTCCACTCTCACCTTTAGTAAGCTTCCAATGAGGATCCATATCAGCTGATAGCTGTGCTCATCTCCTCCAATTTACCTTCTTTCTGAGCTACAGGCCAATGGCTTTGATTCCTGGCCTGAGGTCAGGAATAGTGGTCATACTGCATATAACAGCACAAAGCTCATAAGAGTCACTCAATAACCATCCCATCAGTAACAGAAGAACTATATGAGTGAATAACTGCATTATTCCTTAAGGGCTAAGTAACTTTTATAAGCTTGTCTATCATCTACTTGATATTTTAAAGGACTAAATTCTTTCTTAAAATTTTTAAGCATATTTTGAACTACAGAATTATTGCTTTGTAGAGATATCTTCAAATAAATCCTCTGTTAATATTACCCTGTTTAGCATTATTCTAAGAATTTTTTTCTCCTTTTCTCAGGGGGACTCATAGGTAAATAAATTAAGAGCATAACCAGATTTTCACAAAGCCAATATAAGCATATTTTCAGAGGTCTGAGAGACACGTATAGGCTATTTCACCCAACTACAGCTGAATTCACATTTTTCTCAGCTGCTCATGGAATCTTCTCCAAAATAGACCACATTCTGGGCCACAAAGTGAGCACTGGCAAATTCAAAAAATGTAACATAATTCCCTGCATCTTTTCAGACCACAATGGAGTGAAACTAGAAATCAACTCCAAGAAGACCCAAAGTAACCAGGTAAACATATGGAGACTGAACACCACATTGCTGAATGAAGATTGGGTCATAGAAAAAGTAAGGGGGGAAATTAAAAAATTCCTAGAAACCAATGAAAACAGAGACACAACATATCAAAACCTCTGGGACACCCTGAAGGCAGTACTAAGAGGAAAATTTATAGCACTGAGTGCCCTCATAAGAAGAACAGAAAACCACCAAATAAATAACCTTATGACACAGCTCAAAGCCCTTGAAAAACAAAAACAGTCTAACCCCAAAGTCAGTAGAAGACAGGAAATTATGAATGTCAGAACAGAAATTAATGAAATAGAGAATTAAAAATAATACATAAAATCAGCAAAACCAAAAGCTGGTTTCTTGAAAAAATAAACAAGACAGATAAACTTTTGGCCAACCTAACCAAAAGAAAGAGAGAATCATCCCAAACTACGAAAATAAGAGAGGAAAAAGGTGATATTACAACCGAAGGTATGGAAATACAGAGATTAGTCAGAAACTATTTTGAAAAACTATACTCCAACAAAATGGAAAATCTAGAAGAAATTGACAAATTTCTAGATACATATAACCTACCTAAATAAGTCAAGAAGATATAGAAAACTTAAACCGACCAATAGCAATCAAGGAGATGGAAACAGCAATAAAGAGTTTACCATCAAACAAAAGCCCAGGGCCAGATGGTTTTCCAAGTGAATTTTATAAAACATTTATAGAAGAGTTAACCCCAATACTCTTCAAACTATTCCATGAAATAGAAAGAAACGGGACCCTACCAAACACATTCTAAGAAGCCAACATCACATTAATACCAAAGCCAAATAAAGACAGCTCAAGAAAAGAAAACTATAGTCCTATATCACTGATGAACTTAGATGCAAAACTGCTAAGCAAAATACTAGCAATGCACATTCAAAACCACATTAAGAAAATTATACACCATGACCAAGTTGGGTTCATCCCAGGGATGCAAGGCTGGTTCAACATCCGAAAAACAATCCATGTAATTCACCACATAAACATAATCAAAGACAAAAATCACATGATCATTTAAATTGATGATGAAAAAGCATTTGATAAAATCCAACACTGATTCATGCTAAAAGCACTGCAGAGAATCGGAATAGAAGGAACATACCGCAACATAATAAAGGCAATACACAATAGTCCCACAGCCAATATCATATTAAATGGAGGGAAACTGCAAGAGTTCCCACTAAAAACAGGCACAAGACAAGGATGTCCATTATCACCTCTTCTGTTCAATATAGTACTTGAGACTCTAGCCAGAGCAATAAGGCAAGAGAAGGAAATCAAAGGGGTAAAAATAGGGAAAGAAGAACTAAAACTATCCCTCTTTGCAGATGACATGATATTATACTTAGAAGACCCAACAAACTCAACGAAAAAACTTATAGAACTGATCAATAAATTCAGCAAAGTGTCTCGGTACAAAATCAACCTTAAAAAATCAGAAGCTTTTCTGTATGCCAACCATAAATCCACCAAAAAGAAATCCAGAAAAGAATTCCACTCACAATAGCGCCCTAATATATTAATATACTTAGGGATAAACCTAACCAAAGAGGTAAAAGACCTCTATAAGGAAAACTATAAAAAGTTGAAGAAAGAAATCGATGAAGACCTTAGAAGATGGAAGGGTCTACCATGCTCTTGGGTAGGCAGAATAAATATCATCAAAATAGCCATCTTTCCAAAATTGATCTACAGATTCAACGCAATACCCATGAAATTACCAAGGTTGCTCCTCACAGACATAGAAAAATCAGTCCTTAAATTCATCTGGAAAAACAAAAAGCCCAGGATAGCCAAAGTAGTTCTTAGCAATAAAAACCATGCAGGAGGTATCACAATACCTGACTTCAAACTCTCCTAGAAAGCCACAGTAATAAAAAAACAGCATGGTATTGGCACAAAAACAGACACATATAGCAATGGAGCAGAATAGAAGACTCAGAAACAGACCTACAGGCTTACACTCAACTGATTTTACAAAGAAGCCAAAAACATACACTGGAAAAAAAGATAGCCTATTTAACAAATGGTGTTGGCAAAACTGGTTAACTATATACAGGAAAATGGAAATAAACCCCACTTTCTCACCCTGCACAAGAGTCAACTCAAGGTGGATCAAAGACCTGGAAGTTAGGCCAGAGACCTTGCAGCTACTTGAAGAGGGCATAGGACCAACACTTCAACACATAGGCACAGGTCAAAACTTTCTCAACAAGACCTCAAAAGCACAAGCAACTCAAAGGAAGATCAATACATGGGATTGCATTAAACTGAAGAGCTTCTGTGCAGCAAAGGAAACTATCAAGATCCTCAACAGAGAGCCTACAGAGTGGGAGAAGATTTTTTCCAATTACTCTTCAGATAGAGGTCTAATAACTAGGATATACAAAGAACTCAAGAAAATTTCTAAGAAAACAAATAACCCAATCAAAAAATGGGCAAAGGATCTAAATAGACACTTCACAAAAGAAGAAATACAAATGGCCAATAAGTGTATGAGGAAATGTTCTACATCATTAGCAAACCAGAGAGATGCAAATCAAAACTACCTTGAGATTTCACCTAACTCCAATCAGAACGGCAATCATAAAAACCACAAACAACAACAAATGCTGGCGAGGGTGTGGAGAAGTGGGAACCCTAATACATTGTTGGTGGGATTGTAAATTAGTGCAACCACTTTGGAAAACAATATGGAGGATCCTCAGACGAATGGGAATGAACCTACCATACGACCCGGTAATACCACACTTCTGGGTATCTACCCAAAAGAATGGAAACCAAACTATCAGACTGACGCATGTGTATCTATGTTTATAGCTGCACAATTCACAATAGCCAAACTATGGAAGCAGCCAAGATGTCCACCGACAGATGAATGGATTACAAAACTATGGGATATGTCTACAATGGAATTTTACTAAGCCATAAAGAAGAACAAAATCATGTTATTTGCAGGGAAATGGATGTAACTGGAAAACATTATGTTAAGTGAGATTAGCCAGTCACAAAGAGTAAAGAAGCATATGTTCTCCCTAATATGAGGATACTAGGAAGAAGATAGACCATAAGCGGGTCTCCAGATGAAAAAGATAAGCAAAGAAGTTGATCCCGAAGGGGATACACGGGGTAGGAGGGGGACACCCTAAGGCACATGATGTACTTACACAATTATATCAAGGTCACTCACTAAACTTAACTTGAGAGGGAGGGAAGGCGAGGGAGCAGGGTGGGAATTGGGGAAGGGTCAAATGAGAAATGTGTGTACATATGTCGATATCAATTTGTACCTAACAAAGATGTATGCTTACAATGCACGAATTATTATAATAAAAAAGTCCATACACGTTTTAGAAAACAAAGGCAAGGTTCTCAAAATCTATGAGAAGGGCTCATATTTTCACAGTGAAAACCCTCTCCCTAGCGCACACTTGTAATCCCAGCACTTGGGAGGCTGAGACCAGAGGATCTGGGTTCGCAGCCAGCCTCAGCTACCTAGTGAGGCCCTCCGCAACTTAGTGAGACCCTGTTTCAAAAAAAAAGAATAAAAAATAGGGCTGGGGGTGTAGCTCGGAGGTAGAATGCCCCTGAGTTCAGTCCCCAGTACTGCAAAAAAAACCTCCCCTACCCCAAAGTTAAAGTGTATTGCTGTGGAATCTACTTCTCAAAGAATATATATATATCTATATATATATTTTTTTTTTTTTTTTTCGGTACTGGGGATTGAACTCAGGGCATTCTACCTCCGAGCTACACCCCCAGCCCTATTTTTTATTTTTTATTTTGAAACTGAGTCTCACTAATTGCGGAGTGCCTCACTAGGTAGCGGAGGCTGGCTGCGAACCCGGATCCTCCTGTCTCAGCCTCCTGAATGCTGGGATTACACGCATGCGCCACCACGCCCGGCTCTCAAACAATATTATAATGAAGATCAACACATAGCAGTGAAAGATACTGTCTTTGAAGCCTAGAAGTATTACCTCTAAATAGGTAGGTTCTCCATAGCTATGAGATTCCACAACTGCAGAGAGAAGAAAGCTAAACCTCCATCAGATATGCTGGTCTTCATTCTACAAAGACTTTAGGAAGACATATATAATAGGTGGCCAGAACCCAAAGACAGGTATTTTGTCTAAGAGTCTTCTGATCTTAGACAATGTTCCAAGGCATACACAGCACATTCTGCTGCATCCTTCCCGGGATATGAACCATCCCCCCTTGTCCAGCGTATTCATGCTGTATATACTATGTACCCCTTAGTCACTTAACAGCTATCTCAGCTAACAAGGTGGTATCACAGTGCTTGAGTTCAAATAACTCTTATTTTACTTATAGTGCCCCAAAGCACAAGAGCAATGTTCCTCTCAATTCAAATATGCCAAAGAGAAGGCAGAAAGTGCTTCCTTTAGGTGAAAAGGTAAAAGTTCTCGATAAGGGAAGAAAAGAAAAAAAATCATATGCGGCTGAAATTGAGATCAATGATAAATTATTATTGTTAATCTTTTACTGTACCTAATTTATAAGTTAAACTTTATCATAGGTATGTATTCATGTACTTGAAAAATATAGTATATATAGTATTTAGTACTATCCACAGTTCCAGTCATCTACCCAGGGGTCTTGGAATATATCCTCTGTGGATAAATGAGATTGACTGTACAGTGGGGTAGCAATTGTCTTAACAGGAATAGACTTTTAGTCTGAATATCTATTTTTTTCCCAGTTCAGCATCCAACAGGCAAACTGAATGCCTTGTTTACAATTATATCAGCCTACAATATTTCTTATAAAGAATCAGAGGTATTTTTACAGTATATTTGTATATATAATGTATGTATGCATGTGTGTATATATCATCTGCTAGCTTGACCAACTGTACCAGACTCCATATTCCCAAAAAAGAAAACATCACAGAGCCAGGTGTAATGGCACATGCCTGTGATCTCAGTACTTGGGAGACTGAGACAGAAGAATCACAGGTTCATAGCCAGCCTCAGAAACTTTAGAGAGACCGTCTACAACTTTGTGAGAGTTTATTTCAAAAGATAAAATAGGGCTTGGGATATAGCTCAGAGGTATAATGCCCCTGGATTTAATCCCCAGGACCACAAGAAAAAGAGAGAGAATGTCACATCTATGTATAGTTCATTCTCCAGTGGTTTTCTCAAAAAGAAGCGTAGGCTGAGAGAGAAAAAAGTCCATCATCATATCTACTATGAAGTTATTTCTTTGTCTAGCCTCCTGACTCAAAGATTATCCATAGATAAATCCCCCCAAAACCTCGAGACTATATTGCATCAATCCACCCTTCTGCAAATTATACTGTACTTGTTTTGCTATTCCCTCTGTTGGCCTTTTCCTAGACACCTATTGTTTTAGCATGTATGCTGTTCCCCACTGGTAATCACTCAGGACCATGTCTAAAGAGTTCTGTATGCTGTGATTCTGCATCATATCAGCTTCCTTAAAAATCCATGTTTGATGTATCCATCCATTACATCTCTCTGACTCCAGCCACAGTGGGGTTAGGAGAAAGAGATTGTCCATGAGTTAATTGCAGACTGATCTACTAGAACCACCACACAAATGCTAAAAATACAGACTTTTGGTGAAACCCAGTCACTGATCCCTCCAAGACCATGTTCCTTGGCACTATCTAATCTGAAAATCTTCTGTTGAGAAGACACATATTTTATAGCTCTTAGGGACATCACATGACAATCATTTCCATGTAAATATTAAAGATTGACAATGCATGGATTTGAAAGATTTGAGCAGGAGTGTCAGCGAACAATTGGAGTGGCAGCTTTCTAGCTTTACAGAGGAAACAGGAAGAATACAAGCCTTCGACCTTCTATCAGCAGACAGTTATCAGGGTACTAAAGACTGATAGGAAAGAAGCTGCTAGGGGGGAAATGCTAAGCTGTCCTCCATCACTCATATTCATTATGTCTTGTCTTGTTTTGTTTTGTTTTGTTTTGTTGGGTATTGAACCTAGAGGACTTCTACCTATGAGCTATACCCCAGCTCAATTTTTTATTTATTTTGAAGTGGGGTCTTGTTATGTTGCTGTGAGTCTCCCTAAATTGCTGATGCTGACCTCAAATCTGTGATCCTCTTGTCTCCACCACCCAAATACTGGGATTACATGGATTACTCATATTCTTTGACCAATATATGAAATAGCCACAGCAACAAAAGGCAAATGCACTAAAACTTCAACCATCTAGTTGACATCTCATTAGTGTCATGTGACATTATGACCATTAAGCAATTATAATGCCTAGCATTATATTTAATAAAATGAAAGTGTATTGTTTATGCCCAGCACATAGTAATTGCCCCCAAACCATGTCATTGTTCTATTTGCTGTGAGTATTTTTAGTATTATTACTGCATTTTCCATTGGGCATCGTATTCCACCAATGCTCTCTTCTTAGCTTCTCAGAGTCTCTGGGGACTTCTTCCCCAATCTCCTATTAAAGCTCAATTCCAGAGTTCTTGACAAATGAGGTTCATTAATATGTTCTGAATGTGGGACTCTTGGGATCCTTTATTTCTTTCCTCAACTGATTTTTTCTGAGGTTTCCTCTGAACAGAACATTTAAAATATAGTCCAATGTGAAATCAGAAAAGAAGCACATAACCTGCCTGGCTCATGCAAGTCAGGGAGGAAGTAAGGCTTCAAAGGGTTAGTGCACCACAGGGTTTTATCATCACTGTTATGGACTTACATGACTATGTCACATTTCAAAGGATCACATCTCAAGGCCAGAAAATTAATGCCTTTCAGTGGATGAGGAAAAAAGAAGGGGTAAATGAGAGATAAACTGATATATAGCAGATGGGTAGGATTTTTACTGCTAAATTTTCTTAAGTTTATGAACTTCTGTGAATAATTATATCAACAAGTAGTGATAGGAAAGCAAAAAAAGTTATTTTTATGCCACCTTTCACCCACATCTGACTTCTAAGCTGTGATTCATCCCATGGACATCTGTGGTTACAATCCCACAGCTTTGCCCTGAAAGTCAACTGTAAGTATAATCTCAATTGGTAGTTAAATCAGTGTACTGTCTTAAGATTGTGGAGCATGAAATCATATAACTGTAATTTTATTTTTTGTTAAAAAGAAATTTACGTTTGTTTTACAACATTGAAACCCTAGAAACACGTATAAAGTAAAAGGGAAAGTTCCCTTTATGTTTCCTACTTCTGCATCTAACTCCATAAAAGTAATGACTGTTAACAACTTAGATCATTGTGACTATGCATATCATAGCATATCAAATCCCCCACTCCAAGTAAATTCGTGTGAATCTTTTCCACTCACTTTTACTGGCCTATTGCACTCTATAGTTTGGATATGCCAAAAGTGCTTGTCGTTTCCCCATTGACGAAAATTTAACTTGTTTCGAGGTTTAATCACTTACAAGGCTAAAGTGAACAGCTTTGTAAAATTACTGACGCAGAATTATTATAGACTTCAGGTGTAAGATGGATGTGAACTTTTTTTTTTTTTTAAATATGGAACACTTCACGAATTTGCATGTCATCCTTGCGCAGGAGCCATGCTAATCTTCTCTGTATCGTTCCAATTTTAGTATATGTGCTGCCGAAGTGAGCACGGATGTAAACTTTCAAATGATAACATAGAGCTGTTTACCAAAAAAAAAAAAAAAATGATTACCAAGAAATGCCAAAGCCTGGATATTCAAGTCACAAAAGAAACTGGCCTTGTTCCATACATCCTAGTGATTAGGACATTGCTGGGGTAGGTAACAAAAAAAAAGATGGGTCCCTGGTATTTCAAACCTGGCCCAGGAGTACAGAGAGGGGGCTTAGGATTTCTTTATTTCAGGGATCTTAGAGGATCAGAGCAATTTGAATAAGCCCAAAGGATTCTTGATATGCAAGGATTCTTGGAAGAAACTCTGACTTTTCTGGAAAAGAAAACTATGATCAACAACCTAGTGGCCCCTTTCCTGATTCTCTGTGTTGAGACTATACCTATATGCCAAGGGAAGGGACCTAGCCCATCAGGAGACTTAATGAATGCAGGATGGGTGGCCTGAAGTACAGATGAACATTTCTCCCTGTGTCAGTGGTCCCTGAAAGCCTCTACTGAAATCATTTGACGTCTGAGGACAGTTTTTCCATTAGCAACAGATTGCTCAGTATCCTGAAAACTAAGCACAAGGAACAGTTCTGTGCCAAAATAAACTACACACATTGTCATTATTTCAGTCAATCCACAATGTGTATATATATGAAAATATCACAATGTACATAAACATATATGCATATATATGTATATATATATAACTTTACCTGTAGATTTAAAAAAATAACAAGACCCTAAAAAATAAAATGAAATTATTGTATTTTCCTTACCCTCAGTAACAAACAGAACAAATACAGATTTTTGTTACTTGGTGAGAGGATCACCAGCTATGAACAATAAAAAATCTTAAAATACAACCTTACTGAAACAGGTCTGACTCTCAGATCCTTAAATTCCAGCAGAAACCAGGTAACATATGTGACTCAATGATCATTCATCAGTCAAAGGGAAGTGGGACAGGTAAAATCAGTTTGTAGATTCAGGAGACTTTTGAAAGTTCTTATTTGTTGCTATATCAAAAAACTTGGGAAAATGTACAATTTACATGGTAAGTAGCCAAGAATAGAGGGAGAAATGGGAGACAAAGTAAAGAGGGGAAGCTAGTTCTTTTTATTATTATTTAATAAATAAGTATTTAGGGCCATATTGCTTGGTTATTCTGTTGTTTGGGGGGATAGAATACCAGAAAAGGGGAATAAGAGACTAACACAAAATCAGTAGTGGTGATGCACACCTCTAATCCTAGTACTTGGGAGGCTGAGACAGGAAGATTGCAGGTTCAAGACCAGCCTCACCAATTTATCAAGACTCTCAGCAACCTATTGAGACCCTGTTTCAAAAACATAAAATAAAAGGGGCTAGTGGTGTAGCTTAGAGGTAGAATACCACTGAGTCAATCCTCAGTTCCACAAAGAGACAGAGACAGAGAGAAATAGAAGAGACAAGCACAAATCCAACCTTCTGATCATCTAATAAGTGCTGGTTCTCTTTCCCTCCCCCTGCTCTTAAGAAATTTATAATCTGGTTTTGGAAATATGTGGTATATATTAAGTATGTTAAGTTCTGTTATTGTGGGGTTGTGGTAGCTCATTGTTTCTTTGCTATTTTTCTTCCCATGGTTTCCTTGTTCTTAAATTTATATCTTTGCTGCTCTTGCAAGCTTTCTCATCCAATCTCTGCAGTGGGAGTTTAGAGGTGCCAGCTGGTATATACAGGGACAGGCTCCTTTGCTCTCCCTGGTCAGCTTTCTGGAGTCTCTTTAGCTGTAGTTCAATTTTTGTTGCTTTCTTGGCTTTTTTGTTGCTTTTTTTCTTCCATCAAGAAGCTAACTTTAAGCCAGGCGTGGTGGCGCACGCTTGTAATCCCAGCATTCGGGAGGCTGAGACCGGAGGATCTGGGTTCGCAGCCAGCCTCAGCTACCTAGTGAGGCACTCCGCAACTTAGTGAGACTCGGTTTCAAAATAAAGAATAAAAAATAGGGCTGGGGGCATAGCTCGGAGGTAGAATGCCCCTGAGTTCAATCCCCGGTACCGCCAAAAAAAAAAAAAAAAAAAGAAGCTAACTTTAAAGCCGGGTGTGGTGGTGCATGCTTGTAATCCCAATATTTGGGAGGCTGAGACTGGAAGATCCGGGTTCCTGGCCAGCCTCAACTACTTAGTGAGGCACTCCACGACTTAGTGACACCCTGTTTCAAAATAAAGAATAAAAAATAGGGCTGAGGGTGTAGTTCAGAGGTAGAATGCCCCTGGGTTCCATCCCCAGTACTGCAAAAAAAAAAAAAAGAAGCTGACTTTATGGCAGGTTTGATTCGAGCTCACAGCGCCTGAGGAGAGGTGTTTCACTCAGATGCCATATTCATATATTAAAGTATGTTGAAATATGAGCATATACTCATAAAAGAGAAAATGGTTAATGCATGAATAAATGCATTGTTATATTAATTCTTAGAATCAGACCTCTCTCCACATTCATTCCATGTCAAAGATATTCAGATATTCATTTTGATGTAAAATTTTATGCAGAGCATAGCCATTATAAAAAAAACATATAGCAATTGCTCTAAAAAATTAACAGAATTACAATATGATTCAGCAATATATGATCCTGAGTATATATCCAAAAGAATTGGAAGAAGGATCTCAAAGAGATATTTGCAAACTCATGTTTATAGTGGCGCCAGTCACAAAAACCAAGTGGAAGAAGCAGCCAAATGTCCATCAACAGATGAATGGATGGCAAAATGTGGTATATACATACAAGGGAATATTATTCAGCCTTCAGAAGGAAGGAAGTCCTGTCAAATGCTACAACATGAACCTTGAGAACATTACATTCAGTGAAATATACCAATCACAAGAAAATAATATTGTATATTCCAATTATACGAGGTATCTAAAGCAGTCAAATTCATAAAATCAGAGAGTAGAATGGTGGTTTCCAAGGACTGAAAAAAGATTGAAATGGGAAGTTGTTCTTTAATAGGTTTAGAAATTCAGTTTTACAAAATTAGAAAGCTCTGGAGAGTTGTTGAACATATTAATATGCTTAAATATTATAATATTTAACATGTAAATGTTATAGCATATAATATTATATATTGGCATATTACATTGCAAATATGAATTTACTTACCCTACTCAAATGTAATATAATATTACATGTAAATATATAATATCATAGCATATAATATTATATATTACCTTGCAAATATGAATTTACTTACCCTACTCTTCTTTTTTTTTTTTTTTTTGTAGTAGTACTGGGGATTGAACCCAGAGGCATTCTACATCAAAGCTACATCCCGGGCCCTATTTTTTTTTTATTCTTTATTTTGAAATAGCATCTCATTAAGTTGTGGAGAGCCTCACTAAGTAGCTGAGGCTGGCCCCGAACCCTGGTCCTCCACTGTCAGCCTCCTAAGTACTGGGATTACAAGCATGTGCCACCAAGCTCAGCCCCAAATGTACTCTTAAAAATGATTAAGGTGGAGCCAGGCATGGTGGCACACGCTTGTAATCCCAGCATTCGGGAGGCTGAGACCGGAGGATCCGGGTTCGCGGACAGCCTCAGCTACCTAGTGAGGCACTCCGCAACTTAGTGAGACTCAGTTTCAAAATAAAGAATAAAAAAATAGGACTGGGGGTGTAGCTCAGAGGTAGAAAGCCCCTGAGTTCAATCCCCAGTACCGCAAAAAAAAAAAAAAATGATTAAGGTGGTAAATTTTCTGTTAAGTAAAATTTTAATATAAGCTCTATATAAATATACAGAAACCTATTCCTCATCTATATAATAAAAAATAGTTACTTGCTTTCTCAAAGCAAGATGTAAAAGGCCCCATTCATTCAAGTTCATAGAATTAAAGAGAAACTCCTAAGTACTATTTGCAACTTTTGGTTTCAATTATATTTTTTTAGCCAGAGAAAAATTATGTAGCCATTAATAAACATGGATACAGAAGAAGCATGAAACTAATTGGAGATATATCATCTGTTCCTCCGCTGAAACTCTCTATGACAGAACTGGGAGCCAAGGGAAAGCAGACACCAGCAGCAAATGCATAGAGACAGATTATTAGTCATGAAACTCCACAAATTCACAACTAAGTAGAAGCTGGGGAATCTTTAGTTACCCAGCTTTAATGGTATAACTGATTCCCTTCTAAAAGTTCCTATGAGCTAACCTCATTTCTTCTCCCACTGAAACTGAGTGATAGAAATGAGACATAAGTGACAAATTAGAACATATAACAGAAGCCGGGCGTGGTGGCGCACGCTTGTAATCCCAGCATTCGGGAGGCTGAGACCGGAGGATCCGGGTTCAAGGCCAGCCTCAGCTACCTAGTGAGGCACTCCACAACTTAGTGAGACTCGGTTTCAAAATAAAGAATAAAAAATAGGGCTGGGGGTATAGCTCAGAGATAGAACGCCCCTGAGTTCAATCCCCAGAACCACAAAAAAAAAAAAAAAAAAAAAAAAGAACATATAACAGAAGATCAAAGGTTGAGCCATGTTCAAAGTGAAAATAAAAGCTGGACGTGGTGACACATGCCTGTAATCCCAGTACTTGGGAGCCCAAGACAAAGGCATCACAGGTTTAAGGCCAACCTCAGCAAATTAGTGAGGCCTCAGCAACTTAGTGAGACCCTGTTTCAATAAAAACAGGGCTAGAGGTGTAACTCAAAGATAGAATTTTCCTGGTTCAAGCCCCAGTATCGCAAAAAAAAGTAAAAATAAAAATAGAAAATAAAATAACTTGAGTACCAGTTTAGAAGACTGAATCAGAAAGTACATGAAAATCCTGAAAAGGAGACACAGAGAAAATGCTTCCAACATGAGAATTTAAGAAAATTGTTCTGGTGAAAAGCCAGTCGCTATCCAATAGCAAATCTTGATTGACTCATTGAATCACTAATTTAATTCTTTTGTTCCTTCACAGGCAGCAAAGGTTAGCAATGAAAAACCAAACACTGACTGAATTCATCCTGCTGGGACTAACAGATATCCCAGAGCTTCAGATCATCATTTTCATCTTTCTCTTCCTCACCTACATGCTCAGCATCATTGGGAATCTGACCATCATCATCCTCACAGTTCTCGACTCCCACCTCCAGACCCCCATGTATTTCTTCCTCCGCAATTTCTCCTTCCT
>PVLC010032147.1:0-18355 GCA_004027655.1 Graphiurus murinus | reverse complement strand
GATGTCCATTATCACCTCTTCTGTTTAATATAGTACTCGAGACTCTAGCCAGAGCAATAAGGCAAGAGAAGGAAATCAAAGGGGTAAAAATAGGGAAAGAAGAACTAAAACTATCCCTTTTTGCAGATGACATGATACTATATTTAGAAGATCCAACAAACTCAACCAAAAAACTTATAGAACTGATCAACAAATTCAGCGCGGAACGCTGCGAGGTGGCGTCCTTTGTTGTCCCTGCTCTGCTTCCTTGATCTTCTTTATTTGTTTGTGGTTCAAATTTCGCTTTTTTCCCTTCTGTTAAAAAGTTCTTTTTATGTTAAATTTAGATCCAAATCACAGCGTTTGGGGAAAGGCGTTTTACTCAGTTGCCATCTTGGATCCTCTCCCTCCTAGCTCTTTTCTCTCCTGTATTCCTTCTTTCCTCCTTGTTCCTCTCCTTTTTCTTCCTTTCTTCCTCCTTCCTTTCATGTATTGCATCTTTCATTCATTCTTTTTATTCTTTTTTTGTGGTACTGGGGATTGAACTCAGGGGCATTCTACGTCCGAGCTATAGCCCCAGCCCTATTTTTTATTCTTTATTTTGAAACAGGGTCTCACTAAATTGCGGAGGGTCTCGCTAGGTAGCTGAGGCTGGCCTTGAACCCAGATCCTCCGGTCTCAGCCTCCCAAATGCTGGGATTATAAGTGTGCGCCACCACGCCCAGCTCATTCTTTCTATTCTTTTACTCCCTTTTAGTAGCTCCTGTTTTTAAATATTTTTCTTTCCATACGTAGCTCTTTCAATTTTGTACAGTCTTAATTTTTTTTTATTTTTAATTTTTGTGGCACTTGGGATTGAACTTCCAAGCTACACCCTCAGTCCTATTTTATTTTTATTTATAAACAGGGTCTCACTACTTGCTGAGGCTATCCTCAAACCTGTGATCGTCCTGTTTCAGCTTCCCAAGTACTGGGATTACAAGTGTGCACTACCACGCCTGGCTTATTACTTTTCTTACTGTCTCCTCACTTTCACTCACATTTTCTCTTTTTCCTACAGACTCATCTCTTTAAATTTAATTTCTTTCCTGCCTTCTTCCTTATACTGTGTGTGTGTGTGTGTGTGTGTGTGTGTGTGTGTGTGTGTGTGTGTGTTACTGGGGACTGAACCCAGAGACATTCTACCTCTACCTCTGAGCTACACCCCTAGCCCGATTTTACTTATTTGGAAACAGGGTCTCACTAAATTATGGAGGGCCTCGCTAAGTTGCCAAGGCTGTCTTCAAACATGTGATTCTCCTGTCTCAGCCTCCCAAGTACTGGCATTTCAAGGGTGCGACAACACAGCTGGTGTTATACTGTTTTATTAGCTTATCTTAAATAATTTGTTTTTTTCTATCTTCCTTTTTCAATGATGATGATGGTGATGATGATGATAACACCAACAATATTTATTATTTTGGTACTGGGGATTGAACCCAGCATCATTCTATCTCTGAGCTACAACCCAAGTCCTTTTTATTTTGAAACAGAATCTCACTAAGTTGCTGAGGGCCTTGCTAAGTTCCTGAGGCTGGCCGTGAACCTGTGATCCTCCTGTCAGCCTCCCAAGTGCTGAGATTCCAGGTGTGTGCCACCACTTCCAGGCTCTATTTCTCTTACTCTTTTCTCTCTTCCTCATCCTTGCTTCTGTCTCTCATGTCTATCTCTTCTATATTTTCCTGCAATATCTTTCTTACTGGCTGTTTCTTTTTAAACATCTGTTCATATCATCTAATATTTAATGTTACTGTCTTTTAAAAATCTTTTCTTTATTGCAATAGTTTTACTGATTTCTCCTTTGAAGTTTCCATTTTCTTTCCTTTTTTCAATTTTTCTTTTTATTTTATTTCCTCTTTTTGCTTTGTTATATATCTCTATTTTCGTGTACTATTTTTCTTACTGCCTCTTCTTTTTCTTCTCTTTTCGTTTTCTCCTAGTCTCTTCCTACTGTATCATTTTCTTTTACTCAGTCTACCTCTATTGTCCTGCATTTTCTTGCTGGCTTCTCCTTTTTCTATCTTCAAGTGTGTTCTTTTACTGACTTTTCATTTATAATCCCTCTGTCACCTCCCTTCCAATGGTACTTGAATTTCTAACTTTGTACTTGATTTTCTAACTGCTTTCTCTTTTTTCAAATTCCTCTCTCTGTCTCTCTCATATATTCATTCATTCTCATATTCTCATTAATTTCCTCTCCCTCTCTCCTTTCTGGTACTCGAGATTGAGCCCAAGGGTACTCCGTCTCTCAGCTACATTCTAGCCCCCATTTTAAGCCTTGTTTGAATTTATTGTTTTTCTTTCTTCCTCTAAAATGTTCTCTTCTTGTCTATGTTGGAGACAGATTAGAAAGAAAATCAGATTTATACTGACTATAGTTTTAGACCCCATACCTAGAAGAGATCCCCAGTCCTTTTAATTATTATTTTTTTGAAACATGTTTTAGCTAAGTTGCCCAGGCTGCACTTGAACTTGTGATCTTCCTGTCTCAGCTTCCCATATAGCTGGGATTATAGGCATGCACCACTGTGCCTAGCTTTCTTGTTTTCTTTTTCGTTCTTTCTCCTTTGCTTGCCTATCTGCAGTCTTACTTCTCCAAGCATCTCTTTCTGTCCCGTTTCTTCTTATCTTTCTCCCATTCCTTCATCCATAGCTTCTCCTACTGGCTTATTCTGTTCAATTTTCTTTCCTTTTCTCTCTCCCTCTCTTTGTCTCCATTTCATTTTTTATTTTCTACCATTGTTTCTTACTTTCTCCTCCTTTTCAACTTTTTAATTTTCCTCCATTTCTTGCTTTGCATAATTTAGATATCCTTTCTTTTATACCCCTTGGGGAAAAAAAACTTTCTTCATTAGCTTGCTCTCTCCAGATAGATTTTGTATAAACTTTTCTTACTGGTTCTTCATTAAATTTTTTTCCTATTTTTCAATGTTTTTCTTTCCTTTATCCTTTCCTAAGCCTTTCTTATAATTATTTCCTCTTGACTGGCTCTTTTTGTTAAACTTTTATTTATTTTCTCTCCTTTCAATAATTTAGTAATTTTTCTTCTTACTGGCTCCTCCTCTTAAATGTACTCCTGCCCTTGCTCTGTGTTTCCTATCTGTGTGTGCCATCTCCTCTACTGGCTCCTTCTTAAACCAGATGTATGGGCAGTCTTGTCTATTAATCACTTTATAAGTCCAGGCAATATGTTATAATTATAATGTGTATTATATACATACATACAATATGTGTCATTGTAAAGTGCCTGGCACAGATAGCACGAGTTTCTAGAACTTACCTTTACAAAGGTCTGTGTCTTCACTGTATAAGCAGAGCAGGGAGTTATAAAGACATTACTATTTAATATGTAGTAATGCATCTTCTACTTAATTACTTTGTCTTTTATTCTCTCTCTTACCGGTTTCATCTGGTTCTTTGTTTTCAAAGGTACTTTCCTCTGATCCTTCTCTTTTATGGTCACTTCTTTGCATTTTTTGTAAATGGTAAGCAATTTTTTTCTCTAGAAGTACCTGTTTCTAAAATAGTAAAAGCATATTTAATATATTTAAAATTTCAACATCAATTCTCTACTGAAAATGCAAAATAGATGTTTAAAATATGATGGTGTATTTGAATTGAACCTTCATGTGTGGAAATTTCTAAAGTCACAATGAGTATAAAGCTAGAAAAATAGTAAGGGATAAATTTCCCTTTGTGGCCCAGAGTAAAAAATAATATATTTTTTTTGTGGTACTGGGGATCAAACCCAGAGCCTTGTGCAGGTGGTAAGCACTTTACCACTGAGTCCCATCCCCAGCTGAAGAAAAATATATTTAATAGCTAGATTCAACTTAATTGATTGCTTACTTTCTGAAAGTTGTTCCCACTTCAGATCAACCCTTGAAGTAAGGGTCTAGGCCAGACTGGGTCTCTCCAACAATAGCTGTCCTTGTGAGTTTAGGCCACTTGTGACAATTAACAACTTAAAATATCAAAAATGGCCTAAGTGTTTCCTCAAATAGCCCACGTCTTTGGTAAAAGCTCACACTACCTTCCTGTCAATTTCTTCTCTGGCTTTCCGGCGTTGTTCTTCAACTTTTGCTTCTCTTTTTACTTCTTCCCCAATCTTTGTTAGAAGTAACATTTCTTTTGTTTTCCATTCCTAAGGAGCACACATTAGCATGGATTCTCTTTAATATTTTTTAGTATTTTGTTTACCTTTCATTAATAAGCAGGTTAGATCAAATCAATGGCCTAGCAGAAGTTAGGTCAACCATAATGATTTTTTTTTGGTACTGGAGAATGAACCCAGGGGCATTCTACCTCTGACTACATCCCCAGCCCTATATTATTTTTTATTTGAAAACAGGGTATCACTAAGTTGTGGAGGGCCTTTCTAAATGGCTAAGGATGGCCATGAATCTGTGATCTTCCTGTCTCTGCCTCCCAAGTACTAGGATTATAGGCATGTACCACCATAACTGGCTCATAATAGAAATTTTGAACTGGATTTAGAATAGCCTTGTCTTTCTGCCTTTCACTGGGTATATGTTGGTGGATGCAATGGAATAGCAAAAGTTATTTTTTCTTACAAGCTTCATTCAAGCATGAGCATGGATCCAAAGATGGATCAAAAAGAATACTGCCAACAGGGTTTTCTCTTCTGGACTCTGGGGGTATTATCACATGCTATCTGCTGCTTGTAAACCTATTTTGACAGAGAAACTAAACAAATAATAGTTTTGTCCGAATTTGGGGGAAATGAGAATGAAGGCATGATTATGGCAGATGAGGTATGACTGTAATGGAAGGGATATGTAATTTGTGGTATCAGTCTCATTAGTTTAATTAAAAGTTTATTTATATAACAGGGATAGAAGATTTACAAGGGCTTATTTTTTAGACCTGAAATAACTTCAGGTAATATAATGAGACTGCTAAAAATGCTTACCAACAAAACAACCACACAAAAAATTTCCCTCTAGTATTTAAAATCTGATCTTCCTCACCTCTTCAATTTGTCTACGTAGGTTAAGTTTCCTTCTTATCTGATCCTGATGTCGTCTTTCTTCTTCCCTCATCCGGAGTGTGTTGTGCTTTTCTGTTATGTTTTCGATCTTGTCTAGCTCCTTGCTGATCATATCTAGGTACCTAAGTAAAAGTGCAAATACAAATGAAACTAAATTAGATGTTTCCTTGGTGATGGTATTATCAACTTTGGTATTTCCGAATCACCTACTTTGTTGATTTTTATTTACTGAACTACACGAAACAGGGACTTCTTGAAACAGAGTTATTCTGGGACTTCTAGGCTGGCCTGACACACCAACTCACTACAATGTACTTGTTTCACAAGTCTTTGTTATATAATTCTCTGTTACTGTTGCTGGCAAAAACAAAGTGAAATTATTCCTACTCAGTGGTTTGGGGTATATGACTGTCCAAAGATGGCTGAAATCAATGGAAAGACTGACTTCAGAAAGCCAAAAGCATTGAATATCCTTGAAAAATAACTGCATACTGGCTTTCCTCCAACTCCCAACTCCCAGCTTGACCTTTTATCCACAGAGAGGTCCACAGACTATCAGTCTGGGACACTGGTGGATCAGTATGTATTCTGGCATATACTGAGGTGAATCCGTGTAACCTAAGAGCCAGTTGATGGGGAGACTGGTCTTTACCTCTGATGATGGGAAAAGGACTACATAATACATCCCTTTACCTCCTGAGGCATGGGCTTGACCTCTGAATGGTATCACTGAATATGTGAATATGTGTGGTAATAGTCGAAAGGACGATGTACAGTAAGTTTGAGAATGCCAAATGTTTACATTAGCATGAGATAAAGTTAGAGGAACTCTCTTGCTTTGACCTTGCAGTAATTTCTTTGAATTTATCTTTGAAACATGAGCTAAAGATCCTTTCTCCCTATGCTATGAACCTGGATTTCCTAAGATCTAGAATTTGTACTTTGTATTTCTTCAAATACCATTTACCTTACCTCTTGTGTTCCTAGAAGCTCTAATTTCTCAGGTAGAAATTCTCCCCTCAGCCTTGGTACCAAGATTCCCAATCCCTGTATCTGTGTGTGTGTGTGTGTGTGTGTGTGTGTGTGTGTGTGTGTGTGTGAGAGAGAGAGAGAGAGAGAGAGAGAGAGAGAGAGAGAGAGAGAGAGGGATATTAGTGATTGAACTCAGGGGAATTCTACCTCTGAATTACATCCACAGTCCTATTTTTTAATTTTAAAACAGGGACTCACTAGGTTGATGAGAATTTCACTATCTGAGATTGTCCTCAAAACTGTGATCTTCCTGTCTCAGCCTCCCAAGTACTAGGATTACAGGTATGTGCCACCATGCCTGGCTTTCCTGTATCTCTTCATCTCCCTTCTCTTCCCTTTATGTTAAATACTATAGCGGGTTCAATAGTGTCTAGTAATTTTGTCCCAGTATGCAAGTCTTTCTAATATTTTGGGGATCCACAATATACTCATGAAATATGCATTACTTTGATCATACCTTCGTTTCACCAACAACTCCTGGCCTGGAGTTGTTTGAGTACCTTCCTGTAATAGCCATTCCTGGAACAGGGCAGCATCACAACTATCATAGATCTTCTTTCCTTGGTGTAATTTATAGACATGTTCTTCAATCATTTTCTGAAAGAAAAAAGCATGAAAGTTTTTATACTTACCAGAAATAAACCTATTCTTTGATATTTTTCTTAAGTTTTAGGCTTAGTAAATGTCCTATGATTTGCAAATGGATAATTCTGTTTGCCTACATTTAAGTCTAGTGTGGCTACTTTCTACAGAAATAAAAAGTTTTCTCCAGAAATGACAAAGCAAATGTCTCATTTTGTCATTTATAGATTTCTTACAGAGATTGTATTTTATTTGTTACCTTAATATTTGTAAGTTAGAATATATATTTTTTGGTGCTGAGGAATGAACCTAGGGGCATTTTACCTCTGAACTACATCCCCAGTACTTTTTATTTTTTATTTTGAAACAGGGTCTCACTAAGTTCCTGAGGTCCTGGCTGCAAACCTGCAATCCTCCTGTCTCAGCCTCTCAAGTACTGGGATTACTGACATGTACCACCACACCCTGCCTGGGTTAAATATTTTAAGAAAATATTATATATAGGACCAAATCCTACATAATTTTTTTTCTTTTTAGTCCCAAATAATTTTTTTGTGGTACTGGGAACTCTACCTCTGAGCTAATTTTTTTTTTTTTGAAACAAGGTCTTGCTATGTTGCTGAGTCTCACTAAGTTGCTGAGGTTGGTCTTAAACCCGTGATCCTCCTATCTTGGCCTACCAAGTACTCGGATTATAGGTGTGTACCACCATGCCTGGCTCAAATAAATTTAAGTACTTAACTTACTTGTTCTCTTATATAGTTTCTTTCAAAATCTATTTTTAAGCTGGTCAGATAATGTCTGTACTTATTCAGTTCCTTCAAGGAGCATATGACCTACAAAAACAAAATAAAAAATATAAATGCAAAGTTATAACAATCATAACACTTTCCAAAGAAAAGAGTAATAAGGACATTCATTTTAGTAACTTTTCTGGGATCAAATCTATTACTAATGCATTTTGTTAACAATTTTGAAAGTGGCATCTTTACACAATTGCTGTATCAAAAGGACATTTCTATCTAAATAATATTATTTAATTAATATGGCACACATCATAGTAAAAAATATACTACTCCTACTCAATTTGTTATTAAAACAAGGATGATAATGATGTTTAGCCCTCCAAATAATTTATTCAATCAAGTTATATTTTACTAGATTCCATTTTGTCTCTAGTTTTTCATGAGAGAATGGGGAATTACTGTTAGGGGAAAGGGGCTATATCTGGGGGGGAATACACACATAAATAAATGTGTATTTGTGTGTGTCTGTACTCAAATTATTTGGTAATTAACTTTTTCTGTTATTAAAGAAGATGATCAAGTGGTTTTAGAAAAAAAGGAGCCACCCAATTTTCCCTGACCCAAATATTACATAACTCATTGAATTTTTTATTAGGTATTCTCTATCGCTAAACAAAAGTTGACACAGCTCCCCTCCCCACCCCCAAATGAGGTACAGAAGCAAATGTCTTCAAGTCCTTAGGGTTTTGCTGATTAACAGGAAGTAAGCTTCAACGTACTTTATTATTGCTGGTGATGTAACCACCTTTCCTTAATCGTCTCAGGATGTCTTTTCGCTTATAGTATGTTTTTAAATGAGGATCATGTAGACTTTTATAGCTGGTTTCCAGAAGCCGACAGTAAGGATCATCAAGGTTAAAACCAAAAGAAGGTTGATAAAGCTGCAAACAGATTCAAAAGTGTTATAAATGCAAAATGAATGAGATCACATTTTTTTTTGCAGCACTGGAAACGGAACACAGGGTCTATGCACATGCTAGGTAAGCTTTCTACCACTTGATCTACATTCCCAGCCCAGAAGTCACGGTTTTAAACATCATTTTGTTGAAATGGTTAGGATTTTCACTGAAAACATGCAAGCAGAATCTTCTCTTCCTCTCCTGTCCCAGACTTGTCTTTGGGTTGCAGGTGGCCTGTGGAATCTGATTTGTGAACTCTGGTTCAGTCTTGCTTCTGGCTTCAACCTTAGTCCAAATCCTGAACACAGAAGTCAAGACTGATTGTTGAGAAGGAGAGGAGAGGGCATGCCAGTGTTCAGGAGTCAGATGGATAAAGCTGCTGAAGTAGGAATCAGCATGGTATGTGTGAATAGGCAAAGAGGACCTCAACCTGTTGGGTTGGAGATAAGGCTAAAAGGGTAGTGGATGGGGTGGCTGAAGCACATCCTGGGGCTTTGCCTTCTTTAATTAAAGTGAGGTTAAGGAACAAACACTTCAACTCATTCAACTTGGTGTGTGAAATCAAAACCAACACAAAGCACAACCATAGCAAAATGCTTTAATAGCAAGCTGAAAAGAGAAAAGAAAATAACGTAAACACTATCCAAACATGCTTTACCTTTTCACTTATATTTGTAGTATAGAAGATATTAGTGCTTCCTGGGAGAACAGGCAGCTTGACCCCAAGAGGCAGATCCAACAGGTGAGATGTACCAACCTCTGGAATGGGGTTTTTCTTCGAGCTCTGTCAGATACAATTGGAAGGTTTACCTTTTCTGCTAAGAACTATTTAGTTTAGACCAATCTACTCATATGTCAGTGGGCTAATACCCCCCAAGGAACCAGAGAGGAACTCAGGGTTTTGAAGGATCCTACCTGCCTGGCTGACAACCTGAAAGCCCCCTTGCCTCTTTCGGTCATCAGTCCTATCTCTGGGGCCCAACCAAGGCTAATCCCTGAGAGTGGGAGCCAGCGAATAGGAAGCTGAACCATCAAAAATCTGAGGGGTTCCCTCTCCATTGCTGAGATATCCACCCTGTAGGTCCACCTGCCCACCTGGGGCCTCGCCCTGGGACCCTGCCCCGAGACTGGGAGTATGACCAACGACAAGGGACTGGCCGTCACTCACGGTGTCACAGGTCTCCTTTTCGGTATTTAGGCTGCTGGCAGTTGCCTTGGTGGCGGCAGCTTGAGCAGCCTTACAACTGTTACTAAGGTACAGCTCCATGGCCACCCGTCAGTCCCCAGGGGGCCAGGGGCTGGGATGGCAGGCTGTCCTCGGCTCTCTTCTTCAGAGCACCTTCCCGGCTCAATGCCCAGATCAAGTCTGGGCAACTGAGTCCCTGGTTGCTAGGGTGATGCGTCCGTAGGCCACGCCCCTCACAATGCTGAGTTCCAGGCTGCAGTGCTGACGTCATCGTCTGACATCACCACAATGGCCCTCGCCCCAACAGTTGTCGCCCCAACGGTCATTGCCCTAACGGCCATCACTCAACGATTTTTGTCACAACTGCCATCGCCACAACCGTCATAGCCCAAACAGACACTGCCCCAACAGTCATAGCCCAAATGGCCATCGCCTCAACGGTTGTCACCCCATTGGTCGTCGCCTCAACAAATGTTGCCCCAACAGATGTTACCCCAATCTCCATCATCCTCGGGGGTTGGGTGGGCTGCAGCGGGCACGCATGCGCATGACTCGAGGCTTCAGTGCCTCTAGTGTTAGGACAGTGGTCGAAAAGGTGGGATCAGGAGCCGGGTGTGGTGGTGCATGCTTGTAATCCCAGCACTTGGGAGGCTGAGACTGGGGGATCCGGGTTGGCGGCCAGTCTCAGCTACTTAGTGAGGCTCTCCGGAACTTAGTGAGACCCTGTCTCAAAAACAAAGAATAAAAAATAGGACTGGGGGTGTAGCTCAGAAGTAAAATGCCCCTGGGTTCAATCCCCAGTACCAAAAAAAGAAATAAAAGGTGGGATCACAGTTGGGGTTTCCTATCTCTTTGAAGCCAACACCCCTCATTTAAACTAAACCAGAATTCTGAGGGAAATACATCAAGCAATGTGTGCATGTATGTATGTTTGTATCACTTTGAATCTCGCTACGATGTATAATTACATTACACCAGTAAAAGTATGAAAATAAATAAAAATAAACTAAACTAGAAAGCATGAGGGTTTATCAGTGGGTACCTGGCTGTAATTCCTCTAGTTCTCCCTGGCCCCCAAGGCTCTATTATAATCTGTTCGATATAAATTTCCATGTTCATGAGTAATTATGTAGTTTTTACTAGGGTCAGAGGGTAACTTTCAACCTCTACCACCTTTATAGACACTGGGACCTCCCTTCTCCCTTAGGCATACCAATCCCTCACTTCAATTATGACACTTTACTTTTGTTAAAGCAAACTTTTGAAATTAAGGAGGTCTCTGAAATAAGGGGTTTATTGAGCTGTTACAGATGCTAGCCAAAAGGTGAAAGGTCCTGCAACAAATTCCCTAAGCCATCAGCAGCATGGCCAGATAGCAGTTGGAAAAATGTCCACTGGACCTAAGGAGTCAGAGTGTTTTATAGTAAAAGTTTAGGGAGAAGAAACATAAATCACTCACATTGAACTTACATCAGCTTAGATAAGAGTGGTTGGACAACTGGAAGTGGGCAAAATCCTGGGATAAGAGATTGATCCAAAAAAAGTCATTTTTTTGCTACTTCTTGGCTGGTTCTTCAGCATACAGGAAAGGAATGTGAAACAGTTTTTTTTCCTTCTCATTGTTGATTCAACTTGAAAATGTGAGTTAGAATTACCTTCTCTTACCTCTTCCCTTTATTCTCTGGCCTGGGGCTTAATTTAGGACACTTCAAAATTTGTATCTGTTTCTTCAAGAGACCAAATGCCTTCCTCTCTTGTCTTCCTGCTTCCTGTCTTGTGCTCTTCATCTCTCTGGTCCTCTTTTTTTCTCTTTTTGTACTTATTTCTACCTTCTCATCCAACCAGACATTTAATGAGTGCCTGTTGTATACCAGACACTGTGCTGTGCTGAGTGCTGAGAAAGAGAGGTAGTGAGATCATGAAGGGATCTTTGACTTCATCTTTTGTGTTTTATTTATTTTTGTGTGTGTGTGGTCCTGAGGAGTGAACACGGGGGTATTCTACCTCTGAGCTACACCCCTAGCCCTTTTCATTTTGAAATAGAGTCTCTCTAAGTTACTGCATGCTGAACTCAAACCTGCAATCCTTCTGACTCAGCCTCCCAAATATTGGAATTATAGACGTGCATCTGGCCTGTATTTTACTTCTTAAAGTCGTCTGACTCTTCTTTAACACCTCCTTGTTCCGTTTGCCTTTCTTTCTCTTCTCATCTCCTCTAGAACAATTCAATCCTAAAGTCAATAGGCAGGGCAGAGCAAGGTATGTATCCATGCAGAGAGGTGGCTCTGGGTGCAGATGTTCAATTGGAGTAAGGAAGGGTATTAGAAATGAAGGCAGCCTGGAGTTGAGTCATGCCTGGGGAGACTGAAGGAGTTTCCCAGGGGAAATTGGCTTGTTTGAACTCAGCTGGGTGCATGCCTGTAATTCCAGTACTTGGGAGACTGAGACAGGATCTCAGGTTAGAAGGCAGACTTAGCAACTTAGGAAGACCCTCAGAAACTTAGTGAGACCCTGTTTAAAATAAAAATGTTATGCTATTTATATGTTGTTAGACCCAATTTACTAAAAAACCCTGGAGAATTTTCACATCAATTTAATGAGAATACTGGACTATGGTTTTCTTTTCTAGTAATGTCATTGTTAGCTTTGGTATCAGTGTAACATGGTCTCAAAGAATCAGTTTGCAAGTATAGAAATTTATTCAATTTTTGGAAGAGTTTATGTAGAATTTGTATTATTGTTTACTTAAGAGTTTGATGTAATCCACAAGGAAACTATCTGGGCTTAGAGTTTTCTATATGGGAATGTTTTTAACTAAAATGTAATTAACATATAGGCTAGACATATTGATTTTTGCTAGTAAAGTTCAATAGTTTGCATTTTATAATTCCTTATAAATTAGAAAATTTATTATAATAAACATATTAATAATAAAATAGGATAATAAAAGGACTGAGGATGTAGTTGACTTCAATTCCAAGTACTAAAAAAAGGAATAAAGAAAATAAGGAAGGAAAGAAGGAAGAAAAAAAATTTAACTCAGAAGGAGAGGAAGGCATCAATGTCTATGGACAGCCAAGCATGGGGTGTCAGAGCCTAGTGGTTACTGAAAGTGTTCACATAGAAAGGTGGTCTAACATGGAATTTAGGGAATGAGTGGGACGAGAGGGTTGTCAATGCATGGGACAGCATGGGTGTCAGATTCTGTATTAGTTTTCTAGGGTTGCTGAAACAAAATACCACAAACTAGGTGGCTTAAAACAATAGTAATATACTGTCTCAGTCTTGAAGGATAGATGTCTGAAATCAAAGTGTTAGCAGGGTCTTGCTCTCTCTGAAACATGCATTTCTGGTGGTCTGCCAGAGATCTTTGCTATTCCTTGGCTTGCCACTTCTCTGCCTTTTCTGTTAGATGGGATTCTTCCTGGGTGTGGGTCAGATTTAGGGCATGATCCAATGTGAGGCAAAATTCTTCTCCAGCTGTAGATCTATGAAACTGAAAAAAACAAGCCATCTGCTTCCACAATAAAATGGTGGGACAGGTATATAATAAATATTTCTATTACAGGTGGGAGAAATTGGAAGGAAAAAAGGCATCACTCATCTAAGGTAGTTCACAACACAACAGGCTAGATTTTTTTTTTTAGGTTTTAAGACTTCAGAATAATTATCGGTGGCTCTGTCTTCTGGACCCACTTCTTCAGTCCTAGGTATACACCTCACCCTCTGGAAAGAAGAGGATACCTGACCCCTGGCCCTGTGATGCTACCCCTGGTTCCTGAGCCTGGGCAGAAGTCCCCCCACTCAGGCCTTGGAATCCATTTGCTTCTCTAGAACCTATGATGTGGCCATATCCTCTGGAAATGAAGTGAATGGACACTTTTAGTCCTGGATAGTGGCCATACTCCTTGGAAGATAGAGTGGGAGCCCACCCTATGGAACACAGGAGCAACCTGCCCTCTGTAACCTTAAACTCAGCCTGTCCCATTGGCTTTGAGTGGTGGCCCTGCCTCCTCAACCCTGTGCAGGAGCCTTGTCTTCTACAATGGAGGAGTGTAATGGTTTAGATTTAGAATGCCCCCTTAGCACTCACAGAAACAAAGTAGCGATGTTGGTAGTGGGGGTTTGTTGCTAAGGAGGGGGTCCCCTAGGGGTTGTGAGCTTGGAACTATATATGGTTATCTCCTCCCGTTGTGCTCTCAGCTTCCTGTCTCCACAATGTGAGAGTGAAGTCTGCGCTCCCCTTCTCTCCACTTCCCACCGCCATGCCCTGAGCTCCGTAGACCTGGCCTGACATGGACTGGACCCTGAAATCTCCAAAAAAATGTGAACAAACAACTGTGGTCATTTTTTTGGATTATTGCAGTAAGAATGTTGATTGAGACAAGGAGGTAGCTCTGCCATTTGGAAATGAGAAGGTTGCCTGACCCTCTGGCCCTGAATGGTGGTCCTACTCTTTATTCCTAAGCATTGACTCCACCCCTTAGCCTAGGCAATGGCCCTTCGCTTAGGAGCTCTGGCAGTGGTCCTACCCCCTCAGCCCTGAGCAGTGGTTCTGTCCTCAGGAACTCAGGCAGTGAACACATCCCTCAGCCCAGGAAGTGGCCCTTCCCTTTGGATTATTGGGAGGAGTTCTACCCCTTCAGCCCTGAGCAGTGGTTCTGCCCTCTGGATCCCAGACAGTGAGTGACTCTACTCTCTCAGTCCTGGGCAGTGGTTCCTCCTTCTAGAACCCTGGTAGTGGCCCCCTCCTTTCAGGCCTAGGCAGTGGCCCCTCCCTCTGGGACCCTGGCAGTGGTCCCACCCCTCAGCCCTGTAGAGTGATTCTTCCCTCTAGATCCCAGGCCCTGGGCTGAGGTTCAGATGGCCCAGTTGTCTGCATCTATTGCACTACTAGTCATCCTTTCTTCATTTTGTCCCTACCTCTCTGTGCTTTCAGTCCAGGCTGGTAGTGTTTCTGTGGTATAAAATTCTCAAGAAATTTGTTGGCCTCTACTTCAAACGATCAGAGAAGAGGGTCCATTCCAGATCTTTCCTGGATAATTGCAACTTTATTCCTGCCCTCTGTTAGATGGTTGATTTGATCCACATGTCATAATCTATCAAAGATTGTCCAGCCACACTTTTGGTGTTTCCTCCAGAGCACATCTTTCCTCCTCCTCCTCCTCCTCCTCCTCCTCCTCCTTCTCCTCTTCCTCCTCAGGTTAGGCTGAAAATAGTTAAAATCTTCAAGTTATCATTCCTTTTTTGCTTAACAATTCATTACTTAATTTATCTTTCTTCTCTTATCATACAATAAACATCAAGAAGAAACCAGGTTACATATTATACACTTTGCTTAGAAATTTCTTTAGCAAAACTTCTTTTACAACTTCTACTTTCCCTCAACAGTAGAAGAGAATTCAGTCAAATCCTCTGCTACTTTATAACACGGACTACCTTTCTTCCAGCGTTCAATAACTAGTTCCTCATTTATGCCTGGGACCTCACCAAAAGCACTTTTAACATTTATATTTTAAGTAATGTTCTCTTCAGGGAAATCTAGGCTTCTATTGTGAGCCTTCTTCTATCCTAAGTCTCTCCCAGCCTCCACCCTTTACCAAATTCTAAAGCCACTTCCTTGTCTTTAGGTATATTTTATAGCGGTATCCCTCCTCCTAACACCAAAATCTGTATTGGTTTCCCAGGACTGCCATAACAAAGTGCATTTCCACCAACTGGGTGGCTTAAAGTAACATGAATTTTTAAAATCTACGTTTATGAGTGAATCATAGTCTCACATCATAATGTAGTTTAGAGTGATAGGGACATACATACACACAGCACTTGGTGAGCATCTCCCTCCTCTTCCCCACACATAACATGAATTTATTGACTCACTATTCTGGAAGCTAGAAGTCTAAAGTCAAAGTGCCAGCAGGGAAAATATTCCCTCTGGAACCTGTAGGGGAGAATTCCCTTGTTTCTTCCTGGCTTCTGGTGGCTTGCCAGCAGTCTTTGTTGTTCCTTGGCTTGGAACTGCCCAACTCCAATCTCTACCTTCATTGTCATGTGTGATTCTCCCTATGCATCTCTGTATCCACGTGGCCATCTTTTTTTTTTTTTTTGCGGTACTGGGGATTGAACTCAGGGGCATCCTACCTCCGAGCTACACCCACAGCCCTATTTTTTATTCTTTATTTTGAAACCAGGTCTCTCTAAGTTGCAGAGTGCCTCACTAGGTAGCTGAGGCTGGCCTCGAACACGGATCCTCTGGTCTCAGCCTCCCGAATGCTGGGATTACAAGCGTGCACCACCACCACCACGCCTGACTCCTAATGGCTATCTTTTTATAAGGACACCAGTCTTATTGGATTAGAGATCCACTCCACTCCAGTATGACCTCATTTTAATGAATTACATATGTAACCTTCTGAGGTACTGGTGGTTAGGACTTCAACATGTTTTTCAACTCATAACAGATCCTGAAGAAGGTGATGAGGATCTCTTTGTGTGTGGGCTGCTCAGTGTGGAGAATCAGGGGAGGAGCAGGCTGAGGAGGGCATCCCACAAATGTGGGTGGGTGGTATCGTGTGGGGTGTCAGATCTTGGGCAGTGTGAGCTGCACATCTATACAGTTGATAGCAAGCAAGATAAAGAGAACATCTGTGAGAGGTATGCCAGGTCTGTGAACCTGACCAGTGTGATCAAGCTTTGCTCTACATGGGAATGAAGTTGAGGATCAGCTGTGGGTTGTCAGAGCCTGAGTGAGGTGAGAAACTCAGGCAGGAGGGAGGACTAAGCTTGACTGTTGATGTCAAATGGTGAGGATGTTGTAGCAACGGTGCCTGGCTACTTGCAACTTTTTGCAAGTGTCAAAATAAAAAGTAATTAAAAACTCTGAATTAAATATAGCAAAATGTTACAATTCTAGAGACCTGGGCGGTATGTTCACAGGTGTTTATTATGACATTATTTATAATTTTCTATCTGATCATAACATTCCAAAATAAAATACTAAAAATTGAAGGTGGTGCATTTTTTTGTGGTACTGGGGATTTATGCCAGGGACATTCTACCTCTGAGCTATACCCCCAGCCCATTTTTTAAAAATTTTTTATTTTGAAACAAGATCCCACTAGGTTGATGAGAGTCTCACTACTTGCTGTGGCTGTCCTTGAAGCTTCATCCTCTTATCTCAGCCTCTCAAGTACTGGGATTATAGGCGTGCACCATCATACCTGGCTGGCAGTGCATTCTTATATAAGAAAAGGAAGTAAATCACTCATGAATTCATTGCTCAAAGATATTAACACTGGGTATAGTTCATTTATAATAAGAGAATTATCAAAGTAAACTAAATTCAAGTGAGTGAACTTTTGAAGGGAGGGTACATTTGCACAGAATCAGATAGGTTGTTTTCCTTTTTTCACCTTTTGAGGAAATGTTGATACTGCTGGAGTCAAAGCATTCCGATTTAAGGTTCCTGTAATGACTTATAAGTCATTGCTGGTGTCACCAGAGGGCGCACTCCTATCAAAGACGATGCGAAGTTCTGAAAATAAAATCCTGTAACATTTTTTGAAAGCTTTAAAGAAAAAAAGGCTTCTAATAAACCTCCATCCATATTTTAAAACACTAGCATGGTATCTTGTTGTCTTTTTTTACCTGTCTTACATCTGGTACTTCACAACTGTCAAAATATTGGATTTTCCATTTAAATCTAATTCTGCCTCTTTGTCCTAGTTAGTAGAATCTCCTCTTGAGGTTCTGTAAGTTTTCCGTATAATTTTCTCACACTCCCACAGAGGCAGAATGGTCATAACTACTCTGTCAGTGGTCCTGTCCTAGATATGTTATCTTCCCTTTGTAGCTTGTTTTAATTTTTATACATTAAAAAGATTTATTTTGTAAATTTGGTGGTTTTTTATAAAAATGTAAAGAATATTTTCCTTGTTTGAAAGCCAAATCAATCCTGCGATTGGGGTGTGTATGAGAGGGAGCTGGGTTTGTGTGAGGAGGTGTTTTGGGGTAGCAGTGCCTCTTGGGGAGCTTTGACCGTGAAGCGAATCCATGAAGGCAGACCCAAGACTGTGCCAGTGTCCTGATACTAGGATGATTACATCGTTGAGACACACAGAGTGTCAGAGGTGAGAGAGATCTATCTATTTTTGGTCCAATTCTAGGGTCCCTCAAATATTTGATCTGATTCTCATGAAGGAGTTTTTAAGTCTGAACTTATACTGAAGGAAAATGTGTCCACTCCAATGTCAGGCTAGCTTATTTTCAGCAGACCTCAGAATAACTACTTTTGTTATCTCAGTACTAAGTTTTAGGCTTCTTTTGATTTTGCTAATAGTAATAGCTGATATTTACTGAATGCTTACAATGTGACAAGCACATTGCATGCACATCTGATTTAATAGTGTGGTTAACATTGTTATTTTCCCATTTTGTAGATGCAAGAATAGAAGCCCAGAAGTCTTATGGGTTTTGCCCCCAATTCAGGCTGTATGTATTTGTTTATGTAAAGTTGTATAAGCAAGTAGGTCCCCAAAATGCATATGGGTTGCACTTTAGGGATCTTGCACTGGGGGCATGCTGTTGCCACAGCAGAGAACACTGCATGGAAAAGACCTCATGGGCCGGGCGTGGTGGCGCACGCTTGTAATCCCAGCATTCGGGAGGCTGAGACCGGAGGATCCGGGTTCGCGGCCAGCCTCAGCTACCTAGTGAGGCACTCCGCAACTTAGTGAGACCCGGTTTCAAAATAAAGAATAAAAAATAGGGCTGGGGGTATAGCTCGGAGGTAGAACGCCCCTGAGTTCAATCCCCAGTACCG
>PVLC010032146.1:0-18341 GCA_004027655.1 Graphiurus murinus | reverse complement strand
TTTTTTTTTTTTTTTGCGGTACTGGGGATTGAACTCAGGGGCATTCTACCTCCGAGCTATACCCCCAGCCCTATTTTTTATTCTTTATTTTGAAACCGAGTCTCACTAAGTTGCGGAGTGCCTCACTAGGTAGCTGAGGCTGGCCACGAACCCGGATCCTCTGGTCTCAGCCTCCCAAATGCTGGGATTACAAGCTTGTGCCACCACACCCGGCTCCAGACAGGAGGTTTATGCACCTCAAAAAATTAACCGAGGTCCATAAGTAATTAATATAACAATACAGTTAAGGTTTTTACGAGAAATAAAGTAGTTTAATATTTGTAAATAGAGATATTTAATTGCTATACTTATACATGTGCAGAAATTTCTAATTTGTAATAATAAATAAAATATCTTAAAATAACTTTGATTTCATAGATTACAAATAATGGGTTATAGGAGAAAAGATACTGTTGGTGAAAAGGAGCACTAGCAAAGAAGAAAGAGGGGAAAAGAATATGGGCAAAATGGAAAGAGAGTCAGGTAGAGTTGGATGGAGGTAGAAAAGCAGAGTGTTACAAAGAAGAGATGTATACAAGAAGAGGAATGAAGATTAGGAAAACCCACCTTCTGGTTCCTGTGTATTAGTAACAAAGAAAAAGGAAAAGTGGAAGGAAATTCATATTTGATCACATGGAGTTTAAAAAAATAAAAAATAATAACTTAGACTAAGTTAAAAGGAAAATTACAATTAGAGGGGGGAGAGTTGACAAGGATAATGGATGAGAACAGTGCCTGACAGTTTCTTGAAGGAATAAATAAGGGGTTTTTGTTTTGTTTTTAGTATGTAAGGAGATTGGCAAACAGAACTATAGTAGAAAAAATGCTAAAGGAAATGGCCAAAGAAAAACTATAAAGATCAATAAGCACGTAAAAACAAAAGTGAAATGTTAGCAAAATCCAAATTGCTGGAGTGGGATCCAGACGGAAAGAGACCAAGTGTTGTGTGCATGTATATTTCTATCGCTCTCTACCTCAGTGTGATGTATAGTTACAATGCACCAATAAAAGTATAAAATAACCTAAAACAAATCTGAACTGCAATGAGATATTTTTACCTCACACATTTCTCATGGGAATGCAAATTAATACTTTTCTGGGAAACAATTTGAAATTATTTTCTTTAGCCATCACCACATAACACACACCTTTATCATTTCAGTGGCATGCAAAAGTAAGCATTTACTTCTCACTTTTTAGGTTGCCAGGGCAGCTGGGATGGCTCTGCTTCATGATGATATTTCTCTTCTTCTGTCTCTCATCTTTCTGAAAACAGTGGGCACCAATGGGCACCAGTGGGCACCAGGACAAGTTTTCCTCACAGTGACGACAGAAACGCAAAAGGGCAAGTGGAAATGTGCTAAGTCCTCAGGACCCAGGCTTGGTTCCTAAGGAGGTTAGCACACTAACTACTTTGCCTTCACAGCTCTTCTTTAATCTGTTTATCTAATTCCCTGTTTCAAATAATGACATTCCCCACAAAGCATCTCTTTGGTTAAAATTTTCCCAGAAGAATGCTTATCAGTTGTTTATCCAAACTTCATAGGTTCTGTGAATTTCTCAATACAATGTTGTTCAATTGATATAAGAAAAATAAATATTTTTGTTTCAAAATGCTATAGATTATTTTAAATAAAACAAGGTCTTTTGATTTGAAGGTGACACCTAGTGTTATATTCCAAATGCTAATGGCAGAACATCAGAAACACTTGTACTTGTTGATGTGCAAACATCAACCAAGGAGAAGCACTGGGCCACTTTTAGAGCCCTGACCTCATGTCTGTTTAGAACTGGAATCCACCAAACCGTGGGACAGATACTGTGAATTTCAGAGCATTTTCACCACAATACCTCTGACTGAGTTGCAAATTAATTGATTAACCATTCTTGATACTTGAATGCTTAAGACTTCTTAGCATGTTTTCTAGAGGGAAATATATCAAGTGATGTGTGCATGTATGAATATAGATTTTGAATCTTACTATGTTGTATAATTACAATGTACCAATAACAGTAAGAAGAAGGAGGAGGAGAGTAGAGACCTGTGGAAGAATTCATCTCTGACCAAAAATGGCCAGAAGATTTTCAGAGGTACAGAGGAGTGAAGGAGCCTTCCTAACGATATTTCTGGGGAAAAAAAAAAAAAAAAAGTCAAAACTGAGTAACTGAAGGCCAGAATTTCCCCCTGCCCACTCTACCACAGCATTGGAAGGCTTTGGAGGAAAAAATATATAGTTTGGGCAGAGATAGTATGGCTTCAGATAATCAATTTCCATTTCACAAGTAAAATGTGGGTAACAATATCTACCCCAATCTATATCAGAGGAATTAGAGAAGATAATATAATATAAAAATATTTATGTGAAACATAACATCAACTATAGCATTCTGTACCATTATCAAGTTGGAAGAAACTCTAAGGTCTAAATATTTTCCAGAGAAGGAAACTTCACATATCATACATACCTAATTTATAAATGCTTCTGTGACTTTGGACCCTAACATGACCTACCTTACTGAAATATATTCAAGTATTTTCAAGCCAAATACCCTAAGATCCTCCATACTGGTGAGAAACTGAAAATCCCCATCCGTTTATATTTTTAAGTAGTGATTCATATGTCAAGAACAGCAGAGATTTTTTCAAATGTTCACTCTATCATTTGTATCTGCTTTGTATTTCATACTAGAAATTAATACAATTTAATGTATGGTCAAGATTACTGACCATACAAGAGGAACCAGTGGTTGAGAAACCCCTGGAGTTGTAAACTATCTGATATTTAAACAGGTAGAAAAGACCATCTCATTGATGATAATAATAATAATAATAATAATAATAATAATAATAAAAATAATAAATTGAAAGCCCAAAACTGATGTACTGAAGACTCATAATCCAGACCCAGACTGCAACTGATCCACTACAAACATGGAGGTAAACAAGCAAAACCCTTGCTCCCTTCTTTCCACCAAGGCATCATTGTTTCACTGGGCCAAAGGGCTGCGTCAGAAAAGTGATCCTTAATTGGTTTCATGTGTGCTTATCAAGCCTGCTATTTTTAAAAGGGATTGCTAAGTGACCTTTTCCTCACTACCGACTTGGTAGGTAGGGTTTGTTTCTCACAGGACTCTGTGAGCTTCCACCAAGCAAGGCTGTGCCTTCCTCTCCAAGCACGGCCTGGGCTTCAGGTAGTGACACTATGATTCTAGCTGTGAGGTCTCTGGGAAGTACTTTTGTCCTGAACAAGCATAGACCCTGGCTCCTCCAAGAAAAGATCGGCATTGTCACTTCAGAGTTCTCTTTTCTCATGGTCGCCTGGCAACCAAACTGCATCTCTTTGATGGAGGGCGTTCCTACTAGAAAACAGCTTTATGAAAAGTGTCAGGGTCATCTTTAGAAACCCAGAGAAAACAAAACACCCCCCCCCAGGAAAAAAAAAAAAAAGCCTACCACCAAGAAGGCAAAGAAGAAGAAGAAGAAGAAAAAAAAACCTGCACAACTCAATTATTCAGCTGCACACAACTGCGCCTGTCAGGTCTTGGTAACAACACTCACTTGAATTTAATTAAGTTTGTCCATGTAGCCTGTGAACTGCTGGCTGGGCCTGCTAGGAGGGGGATGAAAAGCCTAAAGGCAGGCCCTGTGAGTCCATTGTTGATAAGGAAGGGCGCAGCTTTCCCAAGTTAGGTAAATTCCCATCCCCTGTGCACAGAAATGCCCTGGGGGATAACCTTTTGACGGCAGCATTAGAAAGTCCAGTGGCCTGAGAGCAAAGACAGAGGAGAGATTTACTGACCACCACCAGCACGTTGCCCCTTCTAGAGGCAGTGAGCTCATGTGTAAAAACGCCCTGCTTTGGAACTTTGAATCAAACCAGGGGACTCAAAAGCCAGCTCTGCCACTTACTAGTTCTGTGACTTTGGAGAAGTTAATGTCACTGAGTCTCAGTTTCCTCATTTTGTAAACTAGAAAGTGAAAATCACTTTTTTTTTTTTTTTTTTTTTTTTTTTTTACAAGAGCGAAAACCTTACGTCTTGGAAATGTTAAAAAAAAAATTGCCCAAGTTTTGATGCTCTCCAGAGCCAGACTAGAATCAAGTCCTCTTGTTTTCCCATTTAAATATCTTTCCAGAACATCACTAAAAGGAAGAACCAACTGGTGATATGGAAACAGTGAGAACCTTGGGAAAATGTGGACATTTTACCATTATGAATGTCTTTCATGACAAACTCACTCTGCTTAGACCTAGGCTTCTGGAAAACTTAGAGCAAAAAGAATCCTGTTTAATTCACAATTGACTTGAAACACAAATCCTCATGATTATTATCACTCTTCCTATTATTAATTTATGGGCTGGCTAGCTCTTAGAATTAGATCTCAACTTCTAATCGTGGCCAGTGTGAGCTCTGACTCTCTCTTTATGAAATGGAACCTCAGCTGTGCAAAATGTGGTACTCAGTGGACCAACACCTAAGTGTGGAAGCGGAAGTAAGAAGCTTGTGTAGCATTTGATATTGCCACAACATTGCCGTATATGAGTGGGGCACATCTTAGTGGGCTGGGTGTGTTCATTCTATTGTGCTAGGTAAGAAACTATTTCAAATGTTGACGTCAGTACTAAATTACCATCAGAGCCAATAAGAAGTGGTAGTCAAATTTTCACAGTTTTTTGTATGTTTGTTCTGATCTAACTTACTGAAACGATTTTATGATGCCGAACCTAATTAAAAGAAAAGTTTTTACTTTGTGGTTTTCTCCATTGCATTTTATAGCAATTAATTAGTATTGCATCTCATAAAAGAAATATCCAGAATGAGAAATGAGAAGGAGAAATCTCTATTCTTGCTCCAGCCTTACTATGAAATCCCTGCCTACCCTTTCCCCACCCGGCAGCAGTCCAGCTCCAGGCCCTTTTGAGGCCATTGCCCCTGCCTGGAAGCCCTTTTGCAGATGTCTTCCTGTCCACCTCCTCCTTTCACTCCTCTCCCAGGCTAGATGTCACCACCTCAGGGCAGTCTTCCCTATTTCTCCACTCCATGTAACATGCCCTCTTCTAATTGTCCTTCACATTTACCTGATTAATTTTTTGTTAGCTCATATCATTATTTAAACTTCCCTTGCTTCTCTGCAGGAATGTTTTTTTGTCCAGTTCCCTGTTACATCCCTGGAACCTACATAGCATCACTCCATCAGTATTTGTGGGATAGCCCAGGTGTTATTTCAGGACTCGTTACAACAATTAAGATTTTTGCATGGACCTTTCTCATCCTTGCCACAAGCCTGTTGTATAGCCATTTTCCCCCTGAACAGTTGAGGAATCTGATACTTAGGGAAATTAAGAAATTTATCTAAGCTTGCATGGTGGCGCACGCTTGTAATCCCAGCATTTGGGAGGCTGAGACCAGAGGATCCGGATTCACGGCCAGCCTCAGCTACCTAGTGAGACCCTCCACAACTTAGTGAGAACCTGTTTCAAAATAAAGAATAAAAAATAGGTCTGGGGGTATATCTTGGAGGTAGAATGCCCTTGTGTTCAATCCCCAGTACCGAAAAAAAAAAATTATCTAAGATTACACAGCTATGTTGTATTTCTGATTCCTAAGCTTTCTTCTATCTTAGGTAAGAAACTTAAAAATTGACACAGTTGCAAATTAACATTTGAGCCAATAAGAGCTAGTATTTGACTATCTTAGAACATGTTTTGCTCTGATATAGGCAGAAGAGAGGTGTATGCATAGCTTTAAATTGAAATCGAGAAAATTGCCTCTCCAATAAATGAATACTCTTCAAATTATCTCATTAGAGTTGCCAGATTTAGCAAATTAAAATACAGGATTCCCAATCAAATCTGAATTTCACCTAGGCAATAAATAATTTAAAAAATAAGACATATATGAAAAAATCATCAGTTTATATGAAAATCAAATTTCACTGTGCATCCCTTACTTTGACAATCCTAATTCAAGAATAAATACAAAATAGTAGTCACAAAAATCAGTGGCCATTCCTTAAATGCAACCAGGATAATCAGGACTCTCCCCAAAGAAACAAAACTTACATACACATATATTGAGACATATATTATGGGAATTGATTTACCTGATTATGAAAACTGAGAAGAGTTCAAAGGCCAAAGAAACAGAAGATTTGATAATTGAAGACAAAAGAAGTTGGACACCCAGTTCTAGAAGAAATAACATTGTGCCTGTACTGTTCTGTTTGGCCCTCAATAGATTATATCATTCCTCCCATATTGGTGATGGTGATCTTTGTTCAGTCTACTGACTCAAATGCAAAGCTATTCTAAATGCTTACAAACACATGGAAAATAATATTTTTACCAATATTTGGGCATTCCATAGCCCAGTGGACACACACAGTTAACCATCACAGAAGTGTGGCAGTGTATGTGAATTTCTTCCAAAAAGGACTATAGGGAGTTTCTGAGCACATCTCTGAACAATTACATTCCTAACAGAGCTTATAATACCACCAGACAGACATGAGTGGAGTTATTTGCCAGAAATGAACCAAGTGTTTGTTTCAAGGTTGCAGCTTTCAAAGGAACTAGAATGATTCATCACTTAAAAGACACATCCGAGGAGTGATTTGCTAATGCTGACAATAAACAAATATGTGAGGATGATTATATAATAGTTATCAGCTGCTCTGAATTTCCACTGAGGCCAAAATAAGACTGAAATGAATGACTGGAGCTAGGGCATGGAGCATTTCTTTCATTTGTTTTAAACATAATATGTCAAGTTTCTAAAAATGTGTGTGTGTGTGTGTGTGTGTGTGTGTGTGTGTGTGTGTGTGATTCCTTGATTAAAAAACAAACAAACACACTGTCTGGCTTCAGTCAATTCCTTTGACATTGACAAGCCAGGATGGTTTCAGCTGAAGGCCGAAGTCCCATGTCAGGAGTATAAAAAGAGGAAAGACTAATTTGGAGACTGTAGACATGAAGGGATAAAAATCTCACTACAATCAAGATCAGACTGTGATGGTTTCTTGTAGACTTTTCTCAACCAGGAATGGACCCTAGTGTATCAAGTTATTTGCAGGGCCCATAATGAACTACTTTGGGTAATGGTACCTTACCAAAGCCAGTTTAAGCCAATTTACCACAACATGCATTAACATACTTCAGAATGAGAAGATCCTAATTGTCTTTACCCAAGATTTCCAACTTTACAAATCCAGGAAAAAGCCCCTACCTCGTGCCCTCCCTCCTTAGTCTAATAACTGGTTGCAGAAGACAATGTTTGGGAACTTCTGTGTGTCTGAATTCTGCGAGCAGGCTGGACTGTGGCCCCTGCTTTGACTTCTGAAGAAGCACCTCACAGCAACACCTGCCCAAGGTCATTCTGCTGAACGCTGTGTCAAGAAGGTGCTGTCCTTTGAATGAAGGATGACCCAGAAGCTTAACTTTTTTTTTTTTTAAGTGCTAGGGATGAAACCCAGGCCCCAGGCATGCTAGGCAAACACTCTACCAGCAAGCCCCACCTCCAACCTTTGAAACCCCAGCTACCTGCATGTGGAACATGTGAGTCAACAGTCATAGCCACCAAGCCATGCTGACCACCAAAGTTCACTTGGCTACCTCTCGAGTTTAATGTAGAGACCCAGAAGAGGCCCCACTGAGCATCTAGTAGCAACCATCCCCTTGGTGCATGTTTCTGAGTCTGGAATAGAGGGAGACTATCTCACTGCTTGTGGCTTTATGAAATGTATTCACCTTGTTTCCCAACAACCTTTAAGGATTGTTTGATTGTTTGGTTTATTTGTTTGCTATGTTTGCCTCTTCTCAACAGTACTCAGCAGGTAGTAAGACAACAAAGAAAGATTTATGAATAAAAGACTGTACACGCCTTTAAATACCTAACCTCCAATATGTGAATGAAGAGACCATGGGTGGGTGTGTTCACCTATACATGAAGAGGGAGCATGACTGATTTCTTCCTCCATGAATTTTCACTTGCTTTGGCCATATTAGAGCATCTTAGATATTTTTCATAACTCCTTGCATATTTTTAAATTAATGCCTGTATTCTCTATTAGAATGTAAGCTCTGTGTGGGCACAGGTTATCTTTCTTGTTCACTGCTACCTCCTCAGTACTCCATGTATGAAACATTTACTTAATATTTATTTTAAATTTAAATCAATTTATTCATAAGATATCCAGCTTAATGCCTAATTAAGTGGGTGAATGAATGCATGTGCTTCACCTTTAATAGAAAAAAATGTTAAAACATATTGATAACTTGGGAAAACACATAAAATAAGTGGGAAAAATTGGTCCATTACTCATACTCACAAATGGAGTACATCTGGCCAATGTCAACATTATTAGCTAAAATTGTTGGGACAACTGGCTTCATGCCAGCCAATGATTGAAGCAGTACTCTTGAACTAGGAGTTTAGGAGTGTGTAATCCTGCCTCTGTAAACCCATCCAATCTTATTTCTCACTGCTGACTCATAAGAACTTCAAGATGAAGACAAGCTGACAGATCCAGCTCTCATACCCCCTCCCCACACATACATGAAGTTATTCCTATTTTTGTAACTTAAATGTTTCCCTTGTCTAGATTTTTCTCACTTCTCTTGCCCACATACATATACACAGAACACCTATCCTTCTGGAGTTGACTGAAGGCTTTATCCAAAACCCCTCAGTAGTCCTTATTTCCTTAAGTTGCTTTTTAATCTTCGAAGAACAATTAGTACCTTGTATATCACCATACACCCTTATTGCCCATACATAATTTAGCTCTTTACTATATCAATATAATTTTATATAATGTTATATCACTGCCAAGCTGTTTATGTATCTATTGCTGACTTTAGTATATTAGGATATTAAATATCTCATAGTTCTTTTATAATTCATAGTTCTTTTATAATTATGAAATTACTTATAATTCTCAGTAATGAATAAATTACACAAAAATATCTTTTGGAACCCACCTGACTTTTTAAAAGATGGATATCCATAGAAATAGAGCATGAATTTCTAAAGGTTTTACTATTAGGAGACAGAATGAGGAAGTGGGAAATAATATATAAAGTAAGGGGCATTCTGAGTGATATTTTACTTGTATTATAAAATTTAATTCCAAAAACACACTATGAGGTATATTATCATACTTTCTTTTACAGAGTTGGAAATTGAACCTTATCAATGTATTCAGGGATAATATCTATCATTTTAGCTAGATTAGTAAAACCTGTTCCTTAATTCAAGGATATCTCCTAAATGTACATAATCTCACACACACACACACACACACACACACACACACACACACACACACAGTGAGAAATTGAACTGGTGTCTGTTTAAAATCTATGACAAATATTAATTTGTCCACTCTTCCTAATCTATTGTGTTTTACACTTATTTTGATCATTACTTTTGTCTGAGAACAAGGAAAATTTTGTTTATTAAAATAAAAGACAAGCTGGGCTTGGTGGCACATGCCTGTAATCCCAGTACTTGGGAGGCTGAGACAGGAGGATCATAGTCCTTGAATTCAGCCTCAGCGATTTAGCAAACTTCCCCAGCAACTTAGCGAAATCCTGTTTCAAAAAATAAAAATAAAATATGGCAAAGGGTATAGCTCAGAGATAGAATTACTCTGGGTTCAACTTTCAGTACCAAAAAAGAAAAGAAAAAAGCATATCATAAGGAGCACTAAATAAATGTTACCTATTACTTTACTGTTATTTTTACTGTGAAGTGATAAATGATAGTTTAACAATAAATTGTGTGCAACTCTCCTCATTCTGGATCAGAATTTGAGCTATTGGAAACTTTTTTTTTTAGTTTGTCTGATTTTTCTAATGACTGACCACATGTATCTTAAGTGAGGAAAGAGATACAAATGCAGGCTAAATTATAACCCATTTTCCTCACTTCTTTTCTGCATAGAAAAGCTCTCAGGACAGACAGGGAGTGTTTCAGGTACTCTACCTAAATGCACTAGGCAGAGCTCAGGGACCAGAATGAGGTACCCAACATCAACTAGAACCAAGGTTCCACCGATCTCATTTCTAGTATTATTCTTTTTATAAGCTTCACATTTTCAGAAACAAATCTAAATGTTTGTCTTTCTCTTCTGCTGCTGCTGCTACCGATAATGACACATGCACTTGCTTATGTGGTATCTTTATTTCATCAGAAGGAATACATATTTGTGGAAAGTACATCATCATTAAAATACCTTCTCAATTTCAAAACAGGATATAAAGTATAAATAAGCAAGTATTCTTCTTTAGTGCTTTAAAAGTATAAAACATGTTACAGCTATCCAACTCAAACAGATACTTAATGTTCAAAATTGAACTCTCATTCCTAGTAATATGAAGATTATATGCATTTTTCTTTTTCTGAAAATGCACTTTTAAGTTGCAGTAAGCTAGCTTAGAGATATCTATAGAGGTTTGTTAGTAAATACTCTTCAATCAGAGATATAGGAAACAGGACTAATGGATTTTACTGAACAAATAAAAAATAGAGCTTCAGAGAAATCCTAAAGATTTAAGACGTTAAGACTATTTCCTCCACAACGGGCTTCAACTATTATAATTAATTATAGTTTTAATGAGCCCTGGTGGAGAACATATGGATATATGTATGTATTTTAAGTAATTCCATTAACTGATACCCTACACTTAATCCAAATAAAAAACTAAGTATTTGTTGTATGATTTTATGAAAAACCCCATTCAAGCTATGGAGAACAATGAATTCTGGTGCAAAAGCCTAAACGTAGATTAATTAAACATAATAAACTTTTGAGTAAAATAAAAGCAAGGCTAAAAGTCCACTCTATCATATTTTTCCTTCCCAATTAAACCCTGTGGCTCCTGCTGTGTTATTGCTAGTCCAAAGCTATTTTCCTCTAATCTCCAATGGTTCCCTACACATATTGCCATGTTTTACAGAGGGAGAGTTCTTTCCTCAAATGCCTAAGCACTGCAGCTAAGTCTCCAGGATACCTGGATGTGGCCCCTGAAGAGCAGAAGACAGGCTCAAGAAAGCCCCCGGGTAGTTGCATTTTTCCTTTTCACTATGAGGTAAATTTGCTAGAAGTCTATAACAAAGAAAGCAGTCACCAGTTCATATTGCTCATGTTTAGTTTGTGTGTGTGTCTCATCCCTCCTATGGTTGGATGGTATCTTAAGTCACCAGATTTAATATCTCAGTCCACTCTATCTGCTGAGCTTTTCTAGCAAATCACCACCCTAGAGTTAATTTTGAACAATAAAATACGAGATATAAATGACTCCATGTGCTGTTAATCTATTCCCTTTTAGAGACCAAACTCCATAACTGCAAGATACTTTATTATTGTCCTGAAAGTGGCCAGAAATAACTTACTCTGAAGTGCTTATTCAGTGGCTAGCCTATACTACTGTTGCGATAAATTATTTTATAGAAAAAAAAAAGAAAAATTATGGTCCTTTCTGTTTATCATTAAGTAAATAATGGATGTGAATCCAAGAAAGCAAACAAAAAGGTATCCTATTAAAGTTATAAAATTGCATTAAGAAAAAAATCAGATTACAAAAAGTAAATATATTTAAAAATCTTATTTACTGTTCAATTGCATTTATGAAAATTTTGTACAGTTATAAATAGTGTTGTTACAAATAAGGCATTATGGGAAGAAGTGGATAAAACAAATCATAAGACAATCAAAGAAAATCACAATGAAATAAAGAAATGCTGGGTGCATTTCCTTGATAGCATAAACACATAGCCTTGATAGCATAAGTGCAAAAGGAGAAAGGAAAAAAAGTACTGAATTGAAATAAAAGGTAGGGTTGTACAGCCAACGAAGAATTTAAGTATCTTAAAGAAGGTTATCAAGTGTCAAAACTATAATTTATAACTTCAATATTAAAAACATAATAAAATAAAAATGTACAAGTCAGAAAAATTCCAAAGACCCAGAACATGAAACACCATCATCCCAGGCCTGGAAGTAATCAGCATGGAGGTGAGTTATAATTTAAAACTCAATTCAATTCAACATATTGCCAGTCTTTTGACATCTCAAGTCAGAAGCACAGTGACAGATGCACATAAAACAGGAGAAAGGGATTATAACTAAAAGATTTGTTGAATCGATATACTATTGAGTTTCCAAGATGATGGTCCTAAGTCCTTGTGTATTATATTCATTGGCAGTGCTTATTAAAATGTAAATGTTGCAATCTTATCTTATAGAAGCAGAAAGAATATGTAGATGGAGAATAAGCAATTTCTCAGCACCCCAAAATATTCTAATGTATACTAAAATTTGAAAACCTTCTAGGGCTTTCACTAATTGTAAAGGTAGAAGCAGATTCATAGTGTAAATGGGAAAAAAAGGTCAGAAAGATATTTACCCACAAATTACCATTATAATTCAAGACATAAATTTTCCTAGCAGTTGATAAAAATTGTTATTCTAGTTTTCAGATTTACAAGATAAAGACTGAATTGTGAGTCTAAGAAGGAAAAGTTATAGCAAAATAAACTTGTATCTCTATTAAAATTATAAGAAAGCATTTTAAGTTGTTTCCTAATAGACCATTTTGATTACCCTTTGTAGCAAACCAATTTTCTATCTATTCCTGTCTCTGTAAAGGTTTCATAATGAAAAATATTGTTAAACAGTGTCCTCCCTCTTTGAATAAATGAACAAATTAAAGATCTTTGTCATATAATAAACTTGCTGGAATATGAAACATACAGGCCACCTGAGAGGAAAGTTTAGAATTCCCAAATGCATATCCAGGGTGAATAGAAAGAAATGCTCTACTTAATTTTCAGAGGAAAACCAAGCCTAGATTGAGACTAAAGAGGACTGAGGAAGGAAATAGTTCAAATACTGTTATGTCCATGTATGAAGGTATCTTTAGCAATCTCATTAACATGTACTGGGAAGGAGTTGGGGGAGGGAGGACACAGAGGGATATACACCAACTGAAGTGTGCATGTATGAATGTGTCACTTTGAACCTCATTATGATGTATAATTACCAATAAAATTATAAGGAAAAAATTTTAAAGACTAAAAATAATTTTAAAATGTGTATTGCCACATCAACAATGACTATATTCCAAAATATTGTCCAGCAGTACAACAATGGAATGCTACATAACAAAGTAACATTAAGTGAATTTATGAATCATAGGAAAGAAAAAGGAAAAATCACCAAAGATCAAGCAAAACAAAACCAACCAACCAACCAAACAAATGAATCATAAGCTGAACCCAGGATGGTAACTGGAAGTGGAAAACAAGGCTTGCCTGGAGTTAAATTGTAATAATAAGAACATAGATCATCAGGAATTCATGGCTGCAGCTGGATGGCCGGTAAACAATGCCCAGGGCCTGCTCAAAAGAGGGTTGCAGATCTGAAACCCCCATAAAGCTGACACAACCAAATAGGCTATACCTTCTCTAAACATGCAGACTGAGAACATTGTCTTAGCAGCAAGGAGTAAAAGGACATCCGCTTGTCTCTGGAACTTAGTGTGAAAAAAAAAAAGTTATAATAATAGTCTCCACTAAGAATTAAAAACCACAAAACTGCTCTCATGCAAATCTAGGATTTAAAATCATATTACTCATATGTTCATGGAAATTCCAGATTGAGAATTAAATTTATCTGGTCCCAGATGGAAGCACCCCCCCTGGCAATGTTAACTAAGAGAATGCCTGCGGATTTCCAGAACTATTGAAACACATAAATCCATAGTTAAAAGAGACTCAAGGATGAGCGGCACAAAAATAAAACCAAATCTGCACTTAAATCTTCCTGGTGAAGCTAGAGACCACCAATGACAATGGAAGGTTCAGAGAAAAGTAAAATTACCCATAGAGATATGAGTGACACATGCTAGGTTACAGCTTTATATAATCACCATCTCCTGTGTATGGGCTGAATCTGTGACTTCTTCTGGCCAACAGAAGATGCAAAGGTGTTGGTGGTCACTCTCTTGACATAAATAAAACTCAGCAAATGGAATGAGAGACTCTCCCTTGCTAGCTTTGAAGAATTAAACTCATACATCAGAGGGCCTGCAGGAGCTGAGAGTAGCCTTTGGCTGATGTAGACAAGCAAGAAACAGGCCATCCTACACCCAGGAGGAGCTGAATTCTGCCACTACCCATGGGAATTTGGAATAGGTTCTCACACACCCAGAAGAAGCTGAGTTCTGCCACTAACCACAGGAGGTTGGAAAAGGACCTCACACTCCAGAAAGGAATGCAGTCCAGACGATACCTTGATTGCAAATTCGAGAGTCCTGGAAAAGAAGATCCATGTAAGCCGTTTCTGGACTTCTAATGCACAGAATTGTGAGTTAGCAATTACATGTTGTTTTAAGCCACTAACTTGTGCTAACTTGTTATGTAGTGATAGAAAACGAATACATAACTTTGGTACCAGAAGTGGAGTTCCCACACAGCCATGCAACATATGTAAAGCTGTCTTCCAAAGAAATTCATATCATTAAACACATATAGCAATAGCATAACAAAAAACATGTAACTCTGTGAGAATAGAGAAAGACCAGCAAAGCAAACTAAATAAAACAAGCGGAAGAAATTACCAAAATTGAACATTGAGTTAAAAGAAGAACAAAAAATAACAATTCTGGAAAAAGACCACAAAATAGGCAAATTATTAGCTGAGAAAGTGAGAATGACAAATACACAAAGTATGAGATGAAAAGGAGATAATATCCACCAAAATACAAGGACTTAAAAATATTTTGAGGTTCTCTTGTGCAACTATATAACAATTAATTTTTAAGCAAGAGGAACTAGATACAGCTTTTTAGGAAAATATAAAAGTGGGTTGAATCGAGGTAAAAATTTTAAACACTTAAATTTTCATAGAAGAATTACAAGGAGTTGTCAAAAAGTCTCTCTACCCCTCTCCTTCAAAGTTACCAGAAGAAAATAGTATTGAGGAATTATTCTACAAAACATTAAAGACTAAATAATCTCAATGACATTTAAACTAAGTCAGAGCATTACTAAAGAAGTAGTTTTACAATTTTTTTCATGAAGTGAGTTTGACATTGATAAAAACCACACACACACACACATACACACACAGACCAAACAATATCATTATTAAAGTAGATATAACATTTTAAATAAATATCAAACAGTACAACAGAGATAATTGGATATTTCAACATTAGGAAATCCATTAGTAAAATTTATTATATTAAGAAAAATGTGTTATGATTATATTCCAGAAATAAATTTTACATAAATTGACACCAATTTCAAAATTAATGAATGTTAGTGTGATGAACTATATTACCCTAAAACCAAAAGTCAGCATCTTGTGTAATGGAGAGACACTAGAGTGTTTCTCACTAAACTGAAGAGCAATCTAAGGAATGCCAATTCTCTCTTACTATTTAACATTATATTGATGGTTGATCTAATCAGATAGAGCAATTTGAAGCCTAATAATTAAAAAGGAAGAAGTAAAATTTTTTTGTTCACAAATGAAATAACTGTACAGCTAGAAGACCCATAATTATAAATTGGTACTGTGAACAATAAAATAATTTGCAAAATAGTAACAGATTTCATGAAGTCAAGAGTTTCCAGATACATAAAAGTTACCAGTTAGAAGACAATAATGGATAAGATTTACATGAGGAAAATGTAAAATAAAGTACATAGGTATAAATCTAACATAAAATGTGTAAAACCATCCCAGCATTTGGGAGGCTGAGACCGGAGGATCTGGGTTCACGGCCAGCCTCAGCTACCTAGTGAGGCACTCCGCAACTCAGTGAGACCCTGTTTCAAAATAAAGAATAAAAAATAGGACTGGGGGTGTCGCTCGGAGGTAGAATGCCCCTGGGTTCAATCCCCAGTACCGCAAAAAAAAAAAAAAAAAAAAAAAAAAAAGTGTAAAACCTACAGAAGGAAATCTATAAAATACTATAAGGCAAAGAATATATCTGGAAAAACAGAAAGACACACATGCTCCTGTCAGAAAGATTCAAAATTATTGAGATGTTATTTCTCTCTAACTTAGTTTTTAAATATAACATAATCCAAATTTTAATGTCATATTTGTATGACATTAAATTAAAGGTAGTTTTAAAGTTTATATATAAGAATGAATAGGAACTGGTAGAGACTGTCTTAATAAGGCCCTCAAAGCCCAGGAAATAAAACTTAGAATTCATTAATGGGCTGCCACCAAATTGAAAAGCTTCTGCACAGCAAAGGAAACAATCAAGATTTTGATAAGAGGCTACAGAATGGGAGACAATCTTTGCCAGATACTCCTCTGATAGAGGACTACTACCTAGTATATATAAACAACTTTAAAAACTTAACATTAAAAAAATAAATAACCCAGTTAAAAAATGGTCAGTTGAATAGAATAGACACTTCCCAAAAGAAATATAAGCCACCAATAAGTAAATGACAAAAATCTTCAACAGCATTAGTAGCTAGGGAAATGCAAATCAAAACCACACTAAGGTTCCATCTAACACCAGTTAGAATGCCAGTCATCAAGAATGCAAACAATATCAATTGCTGGTGAGAGTGTGGGAAAATAGGACCTTTTATACATTGTTGGTAGGACTGCAAATTAGTACAACATTATGGAGATCAGTATGGAGGTTCCTCAAAAGACTAGGAATGGAACCACTGTATGACCCAGATATACAACTCCTCTGTATCTTTCCAAAATAATTAAAATCAGAGGATTATAGTAATACACACAAATCCATATTTATAGCAGCAAAATTCACAATAGCTGAATTATGGAACCAACCTTAGGTGTCTGTCAACAGATGAATGGATAACAAAAATGTATATATGCATAATGAAATTTTACTCACCCATAAAGAATAACAAAATTATGTCATTTGCAGGAAAATGGATAGAACTAGAGAATGTTATGCTAAGTGAGATCAGTAAGTCTCAGAAAGTCAGGGGTCCTATATTTTCTCTCAGATGTAGAAGCTAGAGAGAAAATAGGAAACAAAAGGGACTTCACATAATTGAGGCAAGAGAACAGTAGAATAGTGGAGGGGTGATGGGGGAAACAGTCTAAATCATGCTGTGCCCAGGTATGAGGGCATTGCTACCAGCCATGCTGTTATATATGGGGAGGGGTGGGTAGCAGAGTGGGACCTGAAGGGAAACACACCAAGACCTGTGTGCATGCTTGTTTGTATGACATGACCCTCACTAATATGTATCAACAAAAGTACAAAATAACAAATAATCAAAAATAGCCAGAAGTTGGGCATTGTGGCACATGCCTGTAATCCTAGTATTTGGGAAGCTGAGTCAGGAGGATCACAGGTTAATGGCCAATCTCAGCAACTTGAGAGGGCCTCCACAACGTAGTGAGACCCTATTTCAAAACCAAACCCCTATTAAAAAATAGGGGTAGGAGTGTAGCTCAGAGGCAGAATATCCCTGGAGGTTCAATCCCAGGACCAAAAAAAAAAGAATAGCCAGAAGAAGAATATTGTGGAGAAATGAAAGTGTGGGATGGGTAGCTGCATCTACATATTAACACATATCTTTTCTGTAAATAAAACAGTGTATTAGTACAAGAATAGATAGACAAAATAATAGAGCAGGACACAGTGGCATATGCCTATAATCCCAGTACTTTGTTGGTTGAGACAGGAGGATCGCAGGTTCCAGGACAGCCTCAGCAATGTAGAGAGATTCTCAGAAACCTAGAGTGACCCTGTTTCAAAACAAAAAAATAAAAAGAGCTGACGTAGAATGCCCCTGGTTCAATCCCCAGTACAAAAAAAAAAAAAAAAAAAAAAAAAAAAAAAAAAAAAAAAAGAAATCCCAAAGTTGACTCACACATATATGGAAATTTAGTAGGTAATAAAGGAAGCATTTCAAATCACTAAAAAAAGATGCATTTTCAAATAAGACAACTATACAAGCATATGGAAAACTAGACCCATTTCTCAAACTACACTCAAATACAAATTTCAAAAGGATCAGAGATATAAATATGAAACATTAACCCCTGGGATCATGTCTTAAAAGCCAGGTTTATCATTTTTTTTTTAATTTTCTTTATTTTTTATTTTTTTTTTAGCATGGAATTTTATACATTTCTTGGGTACAACAGGGTTAATCACACATTTTTGTTGGGTACAAGCTAGTACAGGTAAAGACATCCATGCACATATTTCTCATTAACCCTTCCCCAATTCCCACCCACCCTCCCCCTATCTCCTGGTCAGTTTAGTGATTGACTTTGATGT
>PVLC010032145.1:0-18357 GCA_004027655.1 Graphiurus murinus | reverse complement strand
TATGATGGTCGCTGTCACTGATGAAATCCCAGAACCATGTGACTGCAGAAACAGGTCTCAAGAGTTATTTTTAACATTTTAACTTCTAAACATGCAGACACAAGTTAACTCTAACTTAAGTAACATTTGATATTTGTGTTGCAAATAGATTTTTAAATATTTTCTCTGTAATGAAAATATTGATAAGGACAATGGTTTTGCCCTGATCCTATTAACTTCAATGAATCCAGTTGTGCCACTTCCCCTTGAACAATGCCTTAACTGAAGCCCATTAAGCAATGAGCTAAGAAATAGCATCTAGTGTAATGGCAGTTTTCATTTAAATTATACTGTAAACAATATTCCATTTGGCTGATTTACAAGATCAAAGCATAATTATTCTAGCTTAGTTTCTGAAGAACAAATTAGTTCAAATCACTAGCAGATTTTCAGAAATTGGTGGTGTAATATAGTATTTCAGCAGAATAAATGATTTAAACTAACATAACTTGTTGAAGTTAATGGTGATGCACTTGAGAATAATTCACAGACATGTTGAATCAAAGGAAAACACATAAAGATAGGAAGTAGGCAAGGTTTAAACTATACTAATATCAATGTGAATAAAACTACCAGACTAGTACATTTTTGTGACATAACTATGCCAGGAAATATATAGTAACTAATCATTAGAACATACAGAATCTATAAAAATGTGACAAATGGTTTTAGACATCATCATATCAAATTATAAAACTGGCAAGAAAGACTAATTCTAAATATTACATTATACCTATATGATACCCCTGTAATTCATTTTAAGTATTGATTAAATTTTATTCAGAAGAATAACTTCTGTTATAAATATAATACAATGCTATTATGTTATATCGACAAATAAGATTTTTTTAAACATAATCTTTTTTTTTTTTTTTTGCCAAGTACTATAGCACACACCTATAATCCCAGTACTTGAGAGGATAAGACAAGAGGATTACAGATTCAGGTTCAGTGTACAGTAACTTGACAAGGACCTGTTTCAAAACAAATGAAATAGGGTTGAGGGTGTAGCTCAGAGGTAGAACCCCACTGAGTCCAAGCCCCAGTACCACACACACACAAAAAGTAACCTATTTTTTTCAAAACACTAAAAATCCAAACATTTAGAAATAGAATTTTTCTGGTTCTGGTTTCTAGTTTAGTGGCTGAATTTTCCTGGTATCATATATATAGTATAGACAGATATATTTTTATTTATTATATTTTATTACTTTGTTGTAGTATGTATTAGATTAACAACTTTTAATACAGATATACTTACATACTAATATAATATGACGCTATGTTTCATAAAACTTTTTTTTTTTTTTGTGGTACTGGGGATTGAACTCAGGGGCATTCTACCTCTGAGCTACACCCCCAGCCCTATTTTTTATTCTTTATTTTAAAACAGGGTCTCACTAAGTTGCGGAGTACCTCACTAAGTAGCTGAGGCTGGCCGCAAACCCGGATCCTCCAGTTTCAGCCTCCCATTTTTATAAATCAGTAGATTTTGCCACAAATTTTTATCAGAGTCATTTAGTCTTTCCAAGTGAAAAAAGGTTTGACAGCTACTTCTATTATGATAAACCAGTGGCCAAAATCCATTTTGCAGTTATAGTGTCCACAAATAAAGAGAGCAGGTCCTTTTCTTCTACTTTTCTTCTCCCAGGGGGCTGGAAGACAGATAGGGTCAGTGGAAATCCTGCAGCCACTTTAGAGCCAGAGCTGTAATCTACACACAGAAAATGGTAGAGAATCAACAGAAGGGAAATAACCTTGGATTCCTATCTCTGGGGCATAATGCTAGTGTTAAGACTACCTGGATTTCTTTTATTGGAAGAGAGACAATTTCCCAGCTATTTGGAAGAATGTTATTTTGGGGATTTTCTACTACTCAGTGATGAGTCTAGCCTAACTATACATTCCTCATCAGTGCATGATACTGCTCCCTCATGTTTTATGACCCAATTAAAGCATCACCCTTTCTCTGATAGTGAGGGTGAGTCGCTAAAAGCAGAGTTCCTGAAGTAGGCAGGAGCCAGATCATGTAACATTTGCAGTACATGGTGAGGATTGGGGAAAACTATCATAGGGTTTTAGTAGAGTACAAGGGACAGATGGGTCTTGCTTACATTGAAAAGATTACTTTAAAAATATTACTCCGCCCCAGGCCCTCAGCTCCTTACACTTTAGCTTCTACTCTCTTATTGGAACTCAGTTCAAATGGCATGTTCTCAAGGATGTACACCAGGCAACCCCCTGTATTTCTCCTTCAGAGTGTCACAAATAGAAGAGTTAATAATATAAACAAACAACAACTACAAAAAAAAAAAACTTGCTTTCTTAGCTGTGAGTTTCTTGAGTTCTCTGTTTAGGAAAACAAATAACCCAATCAAAAAAATGGGCAAATGATCTAAATAGACACTTCACAAAAGAAGAAATACAAATGGCCAATAAATGTATGAGGAAATGTTTAACATCATTAGCAATCAGAGAGATGCAAATCAAAACTACTTTGCCATTTCATCTAACTCCAATTAGAATGGCAAGCACTAAAACCAAAAAAATAAATTATAATTCATTCTATTTGAAGCAAGGGACTAAATAAGACATTTAAGTCACTTATTTAGCAGTTTATATCCTAAATGACATCCAATTTAATTAACGTGTTTTAAGAATAAAAATAGTTCACTGAATTTTTCACTTAAAATTGTGGCAGTAGTGCTAAAATCCTTTTGATTACCTTCTCTTTGTTACCCATCTTAGCATTTCTTTCAAATATTGACAAATCTATTATGCGCCATGTGTTTTTCCCATATGTATGGCAAATCATTGATGTTTTTAGTAAGGAAAGTCAGGTCCTGGGAGAAGCCAGGAGGAGTCTGGCATATTAGTTCTAAAATGGCCAGACTAGTGAAAATGAGAAGTAAAAGGTTATGCAAATGAAGGGGGTTAAGACCTACAAGGTTATGACACAGTTGGATCATTCTCATTACAGAAACATTAACACAGATGAGTACAATCTGCAGACCAGCTAACTCTAAATTGCACAACTGCACCCAGGGGAATGGAAGCGACTCCAATCGTTTCCTTAAACATAGAGCTAAACAATTTGAGTTTGAAGGAGTTGCTAATTTATTTAGAGGAACTGTTTAATCTTTAAAGGAAAAATATTAAACCAAAGAGATTTTTTTGATCTATTACTTATTTCTAGAGAGCAATAAATTTATTATTCACATTTTCTGAATGAGCATGCATCAATCACTACAAGACATTCAATCAAATTCATCTTGAAAAATGAAATGGCAAAAGCGTTTAAATTCAAGAAAGCCAATTTGGGGCAATTGACTATAATTAAGAATGTTCACTGGGATGAGGTCTATTGGATTCATGAATATATAAAAAGAAGCCTTGAAAACACTGCTAACTATCAGAGTTAGGACGTTAACATCTAATGGAAAAGAATAAAATCGGAAGTTGGGTGGTGGGGGGGCACACCTGTAATCTCAGTACTGGGGAGACTAAGACAGGAGGATCACAGGTTTGAGACCAGTCTCAGCAACTTAGTGAGACTCTCAGCAACCTAGCAAGACCCTGTTTCAAAATAAAAAATAAAGAGGACTGGGGCTGTAGCTGAGAAGTAGAATGCCCATGGGTTCAATCGCTAGTACCTCCACCCCCCCCCCAAAAAGAATAAGATTGGAAAGAAGTTTGGGTGGGTGAGTAAGTAATTGAGTGACTGAGTACATATGAGTGTATACAGGTGTGTGTATATACACATGCATGTACACCTAAAACCACAGTTAAGCTTATCCAAAAGAGAAATTTTAATTCTTCTTTACTCCCTACCTCCACCCCTCACAACCATCAGAAAGTATATTACCCCTCCCATAAAATAAGGACTTGGAATCCTATAAGTTTACACTTAAATTATGAAATATTACAGGAAAGGCCTTGGATTAAGTAGAGTAAGCCCTGGAGGTTCAGTTCCAAGCAACTTCACCATCTGGCACCAAGATTTCAGGGAGAAGCAGGAGGTTGCCAGCCAGCCTATGGAGTAGATCCAGCCTGAGCAGAGAAACCCCCATTAACTACTTCTGAAAGCACCAACAAGGCCAGGGCAAACCACACCTGCCTGTGCAGCAGGGCTCCCCCACCACACACCAAGTGCAGGAAAACCAGGCTTCCTTAGGAGCAGTGAAACTAGATCCCCGACTGGCTGGGGTGAGTTCCAGTAACACCTTCATCTGGCTCCTCCCCAAGGAGCACCATATCAATGTCGCTGGCAAGCCCGGTAGCCAATTTAATTAATACTTCTGGCTGCACAATCTTCAAAAGAGTAGTTTTAAATTTAACAAAGGCACTTGCCAGGATTCCCAAAATTAACACATTTGGTTGCCTTCACACTTCCAACAAGAGGAGTTGAATTGCCGCCAGGGGCAAAGCACTCGGGTAGGAGTCTCAGAGATACACAGGCATGCAGGGGAGTTGGGTGTGCTCTCTCTCTCTCTCTCTCTCTCTCTCTCTCTCTCTCTTTCTCTCTCTCTCCACACACACGAAACACAGCACAAGGTGTGCAGAATGCCAAAAGTTTGGCTCAGAGGCTGTGGGTGTTCAGTGAAGGGAAAGAACACAGTCCCACTTCTCTCCCACTCCATTACCATGCTCTCCTTCCTATGACCTGCGCCTTTCTGGTTTTTCAGACTCTGTGGACACACCTCTTTTCTCCCAGCACAGATGTTAGCTTCTCCAAACCTTCAGCTTTCCTTTGTCTTTTCATTGTACCCTCTTTGCAACCAGATACAATGGCACATGCCTGTAATCCCAGTACTTAGAAGGCTGAAACAGAAGGGATCACAGGCTTGAGACAAGCCTCAGCAACTTAGAAACTTAACATGACCTTGTTTCAAAATAAAATATGGCTGTCAGTATACCACAGTGGTAGAATGTCCCTGTGTTCTATCCCCAGTACCAAAATGAAAAATAATAATAATAATAATGTATGCCCTCTTTGCAAATTCTCAAGGAGGCAATATTCCAGACATCCAGCGCCTCTGTTCCAAAACACAGGCATTCTTCATGGAAAATCCCACACTATTGTAGAGAATGACACTGCTGCCATTACAAATTGAAGCTGTCTGGTCTCCACAGGGCCTTCGGGTTGAGTTAGCCTTTGTCTTCAGGATTTCTTCTCTCTCATTCTGTTCACCAACCTGGTCCAGAACTACTAGCGTTCTCCATCAAGCCACCACTCAGCCGCTTGCACCGTCAGTCCTCTCGCCAGATGTTGCCTGAAAGCAGAGTAGACATCAGTGTCGTAGAGCGTGGCCTCCCTCCAGGCCTGCTCTCTTACGTACTTCCACAGGTTCTGTTCCTTATGCCCTCCTCTCCAAGCCTCAGGTCCCCTCTAGGGCTCTAGGACCCCAGAGCTCAGCCTGTCCTCTCCCTTCAGCAGTCTCCAGCCCTGCTCACCTTCCATTCCTTCCTCTCCACTGGCTCCTTTCCCCGAATCCAGCAAGTGTACATCTCTCTTTTCTTTGGAAGTCATCCTCCTGCCACTCTATGTGCCCCTCCGACTCATGACATCACTGACACATAGAATCATTGGCTTTGAAGGGATTAGAAAGATTCACTGGAGAATATTTGAAAAATGCAGAAACGTAAAGTTATATAAAAATTGCTGCGATTCCATGGCCTAGAGATGATCGTTTTGTTAACTTTTTAACATATTAGTATATTCCTTCTAGTATTTTAGTCTATTCATTTATATATGTGGGCTCTTTTGTAACACATTTTTAACATAAGCACAATATAGCTTAAATTCTAATGTTTCCATTTAAGTATATCAATAGTATTATCTTGCCTGGTGTGATGGTGCATGCCTGTAATCCCTGTACATGGGAAGCTGAGACAGGAGGGTTGCAGGCTCGATGCCAATCTCAGCAATTTAACAAGACCCTCAGCACCTTAGTGAGACTCTATTTCAAAATAAAATAAGGCTGGCGATTTAGCTCACAGGTAGAATATCCCTGGGTTCGATTCCCACTACCAAAAAAATAAAGAGTATTATTTTTGTCATCAAATATTTCTAAAAAGAATAATTTTTATGACTGCATTATTTTTTCTGACATTAAAACAATATTTTCTTACATTTATCAGTTTAATAAGCAAATATATATTCAAATTTGTATTACTTTGATTACTGGGAAGTTGAACATTATTTTGTCTATGTGTTCTAGTTATCTTTATCATTTTTATGAAGTATCTTGATTTTTTGCCCACTTTCTATTTATTCACAAATTTATCCATATTGAGGGTATTAACCTTTTTTCTTATGTATATCAGTAACTCTTCCACTTCGTTATGTAACTTTCAAGTTTATTTATAGTGCTGTCTTATATGCAATGCTTCACAATTTAGATGGTCAAATTTTCTTTTAGTTTTATTCTGTTGTTTTGATGCATCACAAGTCATCCTTCTTTCAGAGCATTTAATGATTCTCTCTTTCGTGTAGGATTCCATTCTTTACATTTAACCATTTCATACCCATGTAATTTATTCTGGTCCATGGCATGAGGTGAAGACCAGTTTAGCCTGACATTTTTCATACTAGTTAGCAATGGTGCCAGCAATGGTCCCTGTCCCCTCTGACTTGCAATGTCATCTGTGTTCTATATCCTGTTGGCCCAGTCTTGTCCTTCTGCTACTCCCTGCTCTCCCTCTCAAGCAGGCTGACCCACAGGGACTCTTCTCCACACTCCCTCCTTAGTGGGCCTCCCTCACTTCCAGCGGGCGGTGCTGGCAGGAGGGAGCAAGGATCAAAGGCATTGCTGCCCTCTTGCTGGCTCCTGCGATGTCTTAAGCAGAGGCTGCATTTTTCTCTGGCTCCTGTCCCTGCTTGGACAGGCCCACCAGGCTTCTATCTTCCACCAGATTTCTCAGCCCTTGAGCTCTTGGAGTTCCACCACTCCCTTTGTTCCTCCAGCCTCCAGGCAAAGCAGCTGCCATCCACCCTTGCCCTGCACGCAACTTCTCAGTTTCTTCTACCTGGAGTAACCCTTCACCTCCACTACACTCCCTTTGGGTAGCAGGGTGGGGCCTGAAGGGAATCCCAGCAAGACCTGTGTGCGTGTTTGTTTATGTGACTTGGAACCTCACTATGATGTCTAATGACAATGCACCAATAAAAGTATAAAGAAATGAATACATATTCAATCTCATTTCAGTTTTTTTCTGTGTGGACAACAATCTCTCCTCTTCATTGACATGTATGTTATTTTCTGCTATAATTTTAATGATTGTAACTTTTATAAACTACATTCATTTTATTCACCTTTAAAATGTTATTGTCTAATTTTGTTTTGGAAAAATAAACTTCCTCCAAGTGAACTTTAAAATTAGTTTTTCTATTTTTTTTTATAGTTTATCTCATTGTATGCTTCTAGATACACTTGTATGAGTAAATATAAATATATATAATGTTTATTGGAGAATTATTTGTACTAACAAAAATTTAAAAATTACATGAATTATGATATCCTTGTATAAGGAGATACTCTATGCCTTTAGAAATATATAGAGTACATACAGCTATGGAAGCAAAAATTGCTATAAATTTTTATGAAAAGCATCATGGCAATATCTACTAAAATTAAATGTGTGAATACCCTACCACCCAGCAATTCCACTTCCAGGTACATAACCAGCAGAAATATGTAAATATATTCTCAAAAAGACATGTACAAGAATGTTCCCAGCAGCTCTATTCATAATATTTTCTAGATACAATGAAAATATCTACTAAAAGAGAAATGTGTAAATTGTCTATATTAATATAATAATGTAATATTACAATGAAAAGGGAAACCAAACAGCTAAATGGTACTCATAAATGTAATGTTGAGTATAAGAGATCAGACACAAAATAACTTGCTGCACAATTCCATTTATATAAAATTAAAAATGGGCAGCACTAATTGGTGCTAATAAAAGCCATAGTGGTGATTTGGGGATTATAAGTAGAAAGGGGCATGAGGAGGGAGAATTTCTACACTCTTTTTTATGTATGATAGATTTTTATTTTAGAAGTTTAAAAATGTTTAAGGTAGATCCATATGTATTGATGCAGAAAGATATCCAAGTTATGCTGCTAAGTTAAATAAAATAGATGCTGAGGGGTATGTAAAGAAAGAGTCCATATGTGTAAAAAAAAAGGCATATATGTGTGTGTATAAATATATATTCATGTGTGAATATATATACATACAAGAAAGTGAGAGTAAAAGAGAAATTTTGTTAGATTTTCCCCACAGGCACGACCTATTTTCATAATAAAAAATCTTAATAAAAACAAAAACCCCGTGGAGTATTTGTGTTAACTTTCATTAAAACTATAAAATAATTTAGAAAAACAATTCTAAATTATAATATTATACTTCCTATCCAGAAATATGAGATGTCTCACCATTGTTCAGCTCTTCTTTCTATACCCCCTAGTCAAGATTTTTAGTTTTCTTCCCTTAAGCCTTGCATAGCTCTTGAGAGGATATTCCTATGCATTATGTATTTATTATTGCCCCCATGAATTAAATTGTTTAATACTTGAGTTTCTCAAAAGATAAATCTCACCTTTCCTCTGCTTCCTTATTTTCCATTCATTCCTAAACTCTTCAGCTTTAATGAAGCTGTTCTGGCACAGATTATCGGCTGCCAAGTACAACAGATGGCTTCCTTTTTTCAGCATGACACGTTTAGACAGTTATTAATTCATTAATTCAACAAATATTTGTGGATCCCTTGATGTATGCTAGGCACAGTGACATACACTGGAGGTTCAAAGGCGAACCCAAGCCCTGCCCTCAAATTGTTTATACCTTTTGAGAGCAAACAATAACTGGTGCTTATAACATGCTATGTGATGTGCTGAAGTGGAGAAAAACACCTGCCTGTTGGTTTATGCTACAGACATACAGCAGAGAGGCCTGGGTAATTAGGAACTACTTTCCAGAACAGATGCTACAACTGAAACAAGTTCTTAAAAGATCATGATGAGAATGAAGAACGATCCAGACATGGGTAAAACTAACCCACAACCTGACAAAGGTCAGAATCAAGGGAAAGAATAGCATGTTTAAATAAATATCAGTAATTCAATATGGCTAGATCATAGAATTTGAGGTAGGTTATTGCTTAAGTAGGAGAGAGACATCGAGACATCGTCTCGTAGGGACTGTGGAGATAAGGGACAAGCCACTCAAGGTCATAAAGGTAGGGAGTCAAGGGTGAATCCAAGATTTTAGGCCTGATAAACAATGAATTGTGGTTCTGTTTGCTGAAATGAGGCAAAGGAGAGCCATTGTGAAAGGTCAGAAAATGAAGCAATGGTGAGTTTAATGTGTGACACCTAGAATTTAAGATGTTTGTTGAGGCAATGGGATGTAGGAAATTGGTTTTCAGGAGACAAATCTGGGGAGAAGAGCTAGACTGAGTGTTTGGCAAGAGAACACACGTGTGTCCTCGCAGGAGATTAGAGAGGGTTAGAAGACACCAAACCGTTAAGGGACAGACTGGCCAATCAGATTTAGGTGTGGGTCTGGCTCTTGCCACTTGCTAGCTCTGGGACCATTCTCAGGTCTTTTAGAATCTCTGCGGGGTGGGAATAATACCAGTATATGCTTTATTGGATTTTATGAAGATTTAAATAGCCTATATAAAAAGCACTTCATGGGAATAAGAACTCAGTAAATGCTATTATTACTAGTTTTGTAGTTGTTATTAATTTAAGACAGACAGATGACCTAACACTATGAAAAGGAAAATGGAGAAAAACAGTTCATGAAGGAGTCTGAAAAGCAAAACCCAGAGAGTTAGGAAGAAAATCAGTTAAGGTCGAGTCACATAGGCCAAAGGGGTGGGGGTAGAGGGAAGAAGGATGATTTCTATTTTCTTTTCTCTTTTTGGTGCTGAGGATTGAGTATAGAGGCATTCTACCTCTGAGCTACACCCTCAGTCCTATTTTATTTTGTATTTGGAAATAGAGTCTTGCGAAGTTGCTGAAAGCCTTGTTATGTTGCTGAGGCGGGCTTTGAACCTGTGATCCTCTTGTCTCAGCCTCCTGAGTACTAGAATTATAGTCATGTATCACCACACCCAGCTAAGAAGGATGATTTCTAAAAGAAAATGCAAACAACAGTTTACAATATGGTGATAGAGGCAAGTAAAATAAGGCCTTATTTTGCATCAAACTATCTTAAAGAACATAGATTCATTGGTGTTCTAGAAACAAAAGTCAGATTCCTTTAGGCGGAGGGATTAATGGAAGATGAGAAAAATGAAAACAATCTTTATAGTTGATGAGCATGAGAAGGGAAAGATAATAGTTGGAGAAAGATGGATGGGGCAGAAGGTTGGATAGCTGGTTGTTAATAAAACAGGAGAGGCTTGGCATGCAAAGGCTGATGGGAAGAAACTCTGTGGTAAAGGTGGTCGCAATATAAGAGAGAAAAGATAGATGATGGTGAAGATTTAAAGATAAGGTGGAAGAAGATAAGACACAGGATGCAGGAGCAGAAAGGGTCATGGGTAGAGGAAAGGACATCTACAGGAAAGAAGGGAGACAGAAGAAGGGTCAGAAGTGGGGAGGTTTGCAAGTGAGTGGGAGGAGTTTGAAGAAAGTCCCATCCATCTTGTCTTTTTTTTTTTTTTTGGTCAATTACCTATTCTGAGTGAAGTGTGAAGTAGAGATGTCAAAGGCTTATAAAGAAAGTAAATGTGAAAAAGCCACTGTAGAAATAGAAAAGGAGCAATAGGAGGTACTCAGAACATTGTCCAAGATTTCAGGTCCTGTTCACTGTTGAAATTGTTCATTTGTCAGACCACCAGTCTGTTGATTTGTGCTTTTTTTTCTCCAGCAGTACTTAGTAGCTCAGAGAGGAGAATGAAGAAGGTGGATATTACAATAGTTTTATACTTTGGTTTTTCTGGCAAAAGTGGAGACAACTAGTAAGAAGCGGTTCAAATATTGGGCTTGAATAGAGAAGGAAGTAAAGGAAGGACAGGGCCATTGATAGAAATAAAGGCAGCAATAAATGAGGCTGAGGAACTGTGGCGTTTAGGAACTAGAAGAATAAGACTTTGTGATCCAAGAGCAGGTTATGAATATTTCAGAAATAGTGCATGTTTTAATGGAAATGTGGTTGAGTTGGAGACACCTTTTTTTTTTTTTTTTTTTTTTTCAGTACTGGGGATTGAACTCAGGGGCATTCTACCTCCAAGCTACACCCCCAGCCCTATTTTTTATTCTTTTTTTTAATTTTGAAACCGGGTCTCACTAAGTTGCGGAGTGTCTCACTAGGTAGCTGAGGCTGGCCACGAACCCGGATCCTCCGGTCTCAGCCTCCCGAATGCTGGGATTACAAGCGTGCACCACCACGCCCGGCTCCGGAGACACCTTTTTCAAGATAAAAAAGGCTAAGGGTGTAGCTCAAAGGTAAAATATGCCTGGGTTTAATCCTCAGTACACAGAAAGAGGAGAGAGAGAGAGAGAGAGAGAGAGAGAGAGAGAGAGAGAGAGAGAATAAAAAGAAAGAAAAGAAATGACTGTCTGCAATGGAATGGATTTGAAGATCACTGGAGTGAAAAAACCCGACCTAGTAGAAATGAGGTTATTCTTGGGAGATCTAGTGATGCCTGACATTACCCCATATAATGATAGGAATAGGGGTAAGGAGAAAGATGCATCTGGAGTCAAAGTATAAGTGAAGGGGATGTAGTGATTGTTAAGTTTATGAAAGCAAGAAAGCTGCAGAGGATGAGACTGCCAAAGCCTCATGAACCTCAAAAAAGGAGAGAGGAGGAGTTATGTGTCTGGATGTGGGAGCTAGCCACGAGCATATTGACCCCCCCAGCTTGGTGAGAAAAATGGATGCCACCCACTTAAGACAGTTACTAGAGAAGTTGGTTTTCAGTGAAGGTGGGGAAGAGTGGGGTCGATAGTCTCTGTCTAAAGATAGTGGAGAGGCAGATCAAATACAACCAGCATTGTCTAAGATGGTGGTAAAGAGCTGCATGTGGTAGCAAAGGGATATGGTGGGGCAGAAAAGAAGCCCTTTGCACAAGAAGATGAGACTGTGGAAACCAGTGCACGGTGGGAGCATTTGAACTTGGAACAGTGACCAGGAATGACAGGAATGTGAGGCTTGGTGGGATTCGCTGATTCCCACTGTCAACATTTTATGCCTAAAGTATCCTAACAAACTCCTGACGCCACTCCACTCCCAGCTTTGCTCCTTTAAATTCATTTTCCATGTTGTATCTGCACTGTATCATATAAAATTTAATTCCAAGCCTGCCATTCATCCCCCTGATTAAAATCCTCCACTGTTTTCATCAAATCTATAGTGCTAATTGCAAACTCCTAAAATTAGCCTTGTATACAAGTCTCTCCAATTATCTGGCTCCTGTCCACCTCCCCACCCTGCTCCTCCTGCTGCACAGAACTGCGCATGAGACTTCTCCAAACTCAGTGCACTCCAAATAGAGATAAGGGGAAAAGAACATTCCAGGTGGAACAAACATTTTGAAGGGAGACCTCGAGATGGAGCATTCAGAAATGTCAAGAGATGTAATTTAACTGGACTACAAATCATAACTAAATGATAAAACATGAAACATTAGGATTTCTCATAGCTTAGATTTTTGATAAAAGGATTGCCTCTTTGAAATGTGTTAGAATGTAGGTGCTGTTGATTTTTCTCAAGGGGGTTAGTTTTATGCACCTAGCAAGCTAAATATTTTATTAGCATACATTTGCCTGATGTCACTTTTAATAATTACTGTACACATAACCATTTCTTCATCTTTCATATTTTATACAGTCAATTTTTTTATGCTAAGAGGCATATCAGTTAAAAGGTACTCTTTATAGCATATAACTCATAACAGGCACCTTGCAAAAATGTGTGTGAGTTTGTATATTTTTCAAAGATAATGAGCAGAAAGATTTAAAATCTGTTCAAATTTTTCTGGCAAAATGTACTCGAATCGTGCCAAAAGGAATCGCATGTTGCATGCCTTCAATCTGTTTTTGAAATATTTGTAGATACAGGCAACATCTGTTCTACTGGACAAAGATATACCGTAAGTGCTAATAACTTTGGAAAGCCCTAACTTTAAAAGTTTATACTTAGGAATTAAATATTTCTTAAACAGATACATGTTGAAGTTCTTTTTATATAAACTTAAAAAAATTAAGTCACAGAAATTATAAGGAAAATATTTTACAAAACAAACCAAAGTCTGAACCTTAAGAATTTCTCTTCCTTTCTTTTTTTTTTTTTTTTTTTTTTTTTTTTTTTTTTTTTTGTGGTACTGGGGATTGAACCCAAGGACATTCTACCTCCAATCTATACCTCCATCCCTTTTTTTCTTTATTACTCTTTATTTTGAAACAGGGTCTCACTAAGTTGTAGAAGGCCTCACTTAGTAACTGAGGCTGGCCACAAATCTGTGATCCTGCTGTCTCTGCCTCCTAAGTACTGGGATTACAAGTGTGAGCCACCACAACCAGCTTAACAATTTTTTTAATGGATGGATTTAATCATGTGTTAAATCATTGGCAGCATACTGTATTGCAGCCCAGTTCTGTTACATATGAGGCAGGGAGGAGAGGGAAGAAACACTGAGGGAACTATCTGTTTAAGCAGAAAAGGGAATCCAACTGGGGGCCAAAGCAAAAGCTGTGCATTCTCACGAGGACTTAAATGTGAGTAAAAAACGAAATCCAAGAATATGAAAAAGTATCACTGAACTGCAAATAAAAAGATAATAATTGAGTAGTGATTCCCAATCTGGCCAACACATGTCCATATTCCACCTGACTTGAGATTTAACTATGCAACAGCAGTGACTGGATTAATCAACTGGAGTCATGTGGTTCCAGGAAGGTATCTTTGAATCAAACTACATGAAATTAAGCTTTTCTTTATTTAAAAAAAAGAGGGGGATAAGTAGGGGAAGAATGGCCAGCTATGGTGATGCATGCCTGTAATCACACTTGGGTAGCTGAAACAGGAGGATTACAGGTTTAAGGACAGCCTCAGCAATGTAACAAAGACCCCATTTCAAAATGAAAAAATAAAATAAAATAGGTCTGGGGGTGTAGCTCAGAAGTGGAATGCCCCTGAATTCAATCCCCAGAAACATAAAACAAAAACAAAGCCAAAAACAAAAAAAAGAAAAGAAAATGTATCTGTTCAACAGCATTTCACAGAAAAATACATGAATTGGTAGACATTTATTTTATGGCCAGAGGGAATCTCTTTAACAATGTGCTCTTTGTCACTAGGCAGTACTTTTCAAGTTTTAGGAGTTATCAATTATGGGGTCATGAAATCCATTTGAGAGGGACATGACATTTTTAAAAATGAAAATAACAGAATAGGGAATATGAAATGACATCACAGGTAGTTGTTGTAAGACTTTTTCAAATTATGTTCCCAATGTGTGTGTGGGAGGGGGGGAGATACAAAATATATTTCTTATTGCAGATCACAGTCAAAAAGGTTTCAAACCCACTGTCCACAGGAAGATCTCCATGAAAATGGTTATACTCTGTCTGGGGAGGTTGACCTACTTGCAATCCAATCTGAAAGAGCAGATCTAGATAGAGAAGATGCGAGGCCGGATAACCTCTGTGGTATTTCAGACTCCTCTGAGGGTCAAAAATACAAAGAAGCTAAGTTGGCCAAGAAAAGTCTTTGGGAGGTGATAGTGAAGTGGAGATTACAATAGGTCCTCTGTACCTGTCCTTTCAACTGAAAGAGATCACATCGGACTTTGTGCTCCTCTGTGGAGCACTCACCCTATATCTTTAGAAGACACATGTAAATTACAGCAAAAGGGTAATCGACTGCTTTTATAACTTGCAAGGAAGATGTGTTTTATTAAATATACTAGAAACTTTGGAATAAGTATTTGAAGGGTGTATAGGTACTGGTTGCCAGATGCTAAACATCTCGTGATATTGGAATTCACATGCCTAGGGCAGAGAACAAAAACCAGAATGTCTAGTGAGTGGAAAGACTATTGTGTAATTGGATGACAAGTTTAGTGGTAGTGCCTTGCTTATCTAGCTTAACCAAAAAATGAGAACTATACCAATAAGAATGGTTGACTTTGGGAGAACTTTCGTAGCTGGGAGGCAGGTAGAAGGAAGGTTTGATTTTCACTGCACATGCTTTTGTAGTTTTTGAATTTTAAGCTACATGCATTTTGCCAGTAAATAATTATTTTGCCAACAATAATTTGCATTTAGGAAAATAAGTGTCTCACGTTATTGAGCTTTTCAGATAAACCAAATTGACTGCATATGAAATGCCTTGTTGATTGTTCAGCCAACAGCTGTTCCCTGGATCTTTTTTGTTAGAGATCTGTGATCAGTCTCCTAATGGCAACATGTCTAAGCCCCTGAAGATGAATCATGATTAGGCTGCACCAAGCTGGTGACAGTTAAGTGAAGGTAAGTGTGCTGAGGCTTCTTGGAATGGGTTCTTTCCTTAACAGAGACAGCTTTGAGAGGGTCCCGAGGAAAGTTTCTCCTGTGCCTACCCAGCTCTCTCCTTCCTCCTTTGAATTTGATGTGGGACAATGAAGTAAGAAACTGCAATAGAAATCTCGTAGTCACCACAGTGAAGCCAAAGGCATTGGAAACACTTGACCCAGACCCCTGACATTGTAATTCTGCTGGGTCAACTCTGCAATTGTCTCCAGCCATATATCATGTCAGTAAACCTGAAGTTCTCTTGTCAGTTGAGCTTTCACTAACTTCAGCTACACCATAATGCTCTGTTAACTGATACACACTGAAAAATATGTATTTTTAATTTAATAATTTTGAACATTTTTATAAAACACACATTTTTAATTATATAGAGTACATTATTAATTTCACTTTTATTAATGATTTGGTATTGTTATTATAAATATAAATTATACTTTTAACCGATAAAAGATAATACAGATACATGCCCCCCCAGTGCACAAACTCTTTTGGGGGGGGGTACTGGGGATTGAACTCAAGGTCATTCTACTTCTGAGCTATACCCCCAGCCCTATTTTTTTATTCTTTATTTTGAAACAGGGTCTCACTAAGTTGTGGAGTGCCTCACTAGGTAGATGAGGCTGGCTGCGAAACCGTATCCTCCAGTCTCAGCCTCTCAAATGCTGGAATTACAAGCATGCTCCACCACGCCTGGCTGCACAAACTCTTAAGGACAGGCATAGTACCTTATTATGTTTTTGTGTACTGCTAGCATAATGATAAAGTCTTGCATGCAGTGGTGGCAATCTGTGAATTAAATATTGATTAATTATGTGTTGCTTTAAAATGCTGAACATGCACATCTATCTCATCTCCAACTCCCTAGAAATTACAAATATGTATAGATACATGCATCTACACATATGTGTGTATGTACTTAAGTGTATATGTAAACTATACATACTATATATAATATTTATTTATTTATTTATTTATTTATTTATTTATTTATTTATGTCATGTGTATTAAAGAGTAATTTTCTACCATTGCTGTTTTGCTTAAAACCAAAAGAGTGCTATCAGCAGGTTAAAATTTTGAAGAATCCTTAAGAGTAAAAAAACAGACAGAATCAGGTTGGCAGAAAAACCATAACCTTCAAGGCAGGAGAGACACTACAGAGAAGGATGCTATTCCTTGCTCAGAGCTCAGAAAGAAGCCCAAGAGAGGAACCCACAGCCATGATTAAGATGCAAATATGCCTTTCAGTTACTTCCACCTTGCCTCTTATGGTAAACAATGAGGAGGAAAATATTTATCCATAGCTAACGCAATAAGTATGGGTACACACATAAATACCCCCACCAAATATGCACTCGCTAAACACAGGCCATGATGATCAAAATTGGCTCTCACAGACAAGTTATCTCAAACACATAGGTAAGAATGCTATCAAAAAATCACATATTTAAAGGAAATCATGAAAGGAAGCGACAAGTAATTTTAAAGAAATATTCTCAGATGGGTATGAGTGGTTGTCTTATTCACAAAAAATAACAGGGTGAATTATAAACCCTGGAAATTAAAAAAAAATACATATGTTGTCATTAGTACTCAAGAAAAATAGATGGACTAAATAGCAGAATAATTATACCTGAAAAATAAACTAGGGCGCTAGAATATTAAGGCAATGATTCTGCTGCAATATAACACAAAAAGGGAAACATGCCAGGAAAAAAAAGACAAGAGGCATGGAAGAGATATCCAGAAGTTCTGACCTTCATCTAATGTGATTTTCTGAAAATACTGATATGAGGAAAGTAAAAATCAAAAGCAAGGCATAGTGGCCCATTCTTGTAATCCCAGTACTTGGGAGGGCAAGACAGGAGGATTGTAGGTTCAAGTCTGTCCTCAGCAACTTGTAGAGACTCTCAGTAATCTAGTGAGACCCTGTTTCAAAGTAAAAAATAAAATTTTTTAAAAAGGGCTGGGGTTAAAACTCAGAGGTATAATGCCTCTAGGCTAAATTCCCAGTACCACACAAAAAATAAATAAATAAAAATAAAGGAGCATTGTTGAGGAATGTGTTCAGAGTTTAATAAACAGGAGTTTCCGCTTAAAACATTGTATCTAAGTGGGATAAATGAAAATAACAACAACCCAGGAATATTTGGAAACATGCACAAGAGAAAAGGTGATTCGAAAACCTTAAAACTTTAAGAGACAAAAGCAAAGTTTTTTAATTACAAGTGAATGGAGCTGTGATGCTAGACCTCTCTTCAATGAAAGTAGATGTGAACAGCCAATGGAACAATTCTGAAAAGTTCTGAAGGGGAAAAATGTCCCAAACTAGAAGTTTATATCAGCAAAAATAATATTAGAGGAAATATTGAAAAAAGAAGAAGCAAGGAAAATGTATATATGGCAAGAAAGTTTGATAAATATAAACTTTCTTAAATTATGGCAAGAAAAACCCAGACACACCTGTAATAGAACCAATAGTACTGGGATATGGGCTTCTCTTACAAGTCAGAGATTTTCAAATTGGGTAAAAATGACACAAAATCTATGTCTAAATTTATGACGTTTATAAAAGATCCATCTAAACAACATAGCACAAAAATATTTGAAAAGAAAAAAATGAAGAAAAATATATCAGAAAATGGCTATCAAAAAGAAAGCAGCTGTAAAAATGTCAGTATTGGAGCCAATAAAAATCAAGACAAAACATTGAAAGGAAAAAGAATATTTCATAAAGATGGAATGAACAATATAAAAATATTCTTTATCTTTACAGTTC
>PVLC010032144.1:0-18069 GCA_004027655.1 Graphiurus murinus | reverse complement strand
AAATATTTACATATCTAAGAACAAGCATGCTTATATGAAAACATATGTATATATATATATATATATATATATATATATATATATATATAGAGAGAGAGAGAGAGAGAGAGAGAGAGAGAGAGAGAAAGGGAGAGAGAGAGAGAGAGAGAGAGAGAATATTTGTCCTTTCATCACATAAGATCCAAGCAAGCCTCTTCTAGTAGCATTAGCCCCAATTATCTTAGCCTTGTCTATTCAATATTAATTCCTAGGCACAGCAGAGAAGTATTTGATAACCATTAATTAATATGCCAGTAATTGGAGGCAAAAGGAAAACAATAGCAAAACAACTATTACATCAAACCTTGAACTGAATAACCAATAATATATAACCCCTGTTCAATTAGAATTAAAAAATTAAAAGGGTACATTCTTTCTTTCTTTCTTTTTTTTTTTTGCAGTACTGGAGATGAAACCCTGGGGCATTCCACCTGGAAACTACACCCCCAGGCTTATTTTTTATTTTTTATTTTGAAACACTCTCACTAAGTTGTAGAGGACACCACCAAGTAGCTGAGGCTGGCCGCAAACCTGGATCCTCCTGTCTCAGCCTCCCAAGTACTACAAGTGTGCACCACCACACTCGGCTCAGGGTACATTATTTCAATTCACACATGAATCTTGTCTTATTTATGATAATTTTAATAATATCCTAGAGAATTTATCTGATTAACTTTGTATTATTAATCCCACTACAAAATTTCTAAAACAAAAAAGATATAACTTTAAGAGTTGATATCTCTAAGTAACTTGAAGATGATTATGGTTTAAAAAAAGTGCCTCTTATTATTGCAATGAGACAATCCAACACAACGAGTTATCAGTTTAAAAAATAAGTAAGAGTTCAGTGTATAATGATCATAACCAAAACATGTATTTCCTTCTATCTTAATTATCAAGAGGTTGAGAGTGTTGGTGGGAATAGTGTATGATTTATTGCATATTCATTTCCCTTAATACTTGAACAACAATTTTTTGAGCCATGCTACAGTATAACACTTCTAAAAAGACAATATTTGCAATTAATGTGTGGATCTTGACTTAGATGAATTATGTGTAGCACAGAGGTAAGATGCTTTTTTTCTATCTGACCTTCTCCATAGAAGACCTGTGGGGCATGAGGGTCATTTGCCAAAAGCACTTCTCCTCCCTTTGATTAAAAAAACCCTTGGGAGGTGGTCCATGCCTAACTTGAATGGTCTTGGCTAGCCAAGAACTTTCCTAGTCATTAAGTAAAAGAGAATGAAACCAGGATAAAGATATTAATCTTGTCTACAATACCATTATTATATCTGACAGCATATAACCAATCACCACACATTTTGAATTAGATTTTATTCTTTAATTTTCTGCCCTTTTTGTCCAATATATTTTCCTAGAAATCTATGTGAGTATATGTTTGTATGTGTGTATATGTGAATATATTTGTGTATGTGTTTGCATGTAGCACTATTAGTTTCAAGGAAAAACTCAGAATATGGCAATCTCTTAGATTAACAAAGTTTGAATACTTAAATTTTTTAGTATATATAAGTGACTCAATATATGCACCCCTTTCCATGATGCTCACAAACTTCACTGAACAATGGCTAATGGCTTACTATTATTCTTTTATTGTGCAGAAGTTTGATGTTTGGTGGGGACAGTTCACTTTCTGGGTTTTTTTTTAGATTTTTTTCCTAGCTCCATGCCTCATATTTTTCCTGGACACTAAGGCTGAAAGAAATTAGATAGCAGCAGAACAGAATAACACTGGTAGATTGTTCTAGTTGATATAATTATTTTTCTTCTTATCTGGTAGCAGAGTAATTCTAGAAATATACCAAATAGAATAATATAATATTAAGTACTAAGGAAATACCAGTTTTAATTATGCTATTAAAATTTAAGACAATAAGATTTTTTTTAAAGTAGAACATGGGTTTTTAGACACTAGTAGATACTACCTGAAGGCAAGATTATCTTCCATTGTTCTCAATTATGCCTCAAAAATGATTTTATTCTAATATATTACTTAATAAGAGGATGAAAATGTCAGAGGAACAGTAGGATTTATTGTATATTAATTCACCATAATACCTGACCAATATTTTTATAGTATATTATGACATATATTTCCAAAAGAAAATAAAAATTTGAAGTTGAATGCCTAAATATTGACTCAATATTCTGGTTTTATATGTTACTGCCAGTATATAGTTTGAAACTCAAAATGTTTATTTAAATTAGGACACAAGTTTATTTTCCTATATACTACACAAAAAGTGAAATAATAGCATATAATTACATATGAGATAGTCCAACTTTAAGAAAAAGGTCTTGGTATTTGGATGCTGCATATGGTATGACCAAGGCGTTCCATATGCAATCATTAACTATTTTATAACATGGATTAAAACAGTAAGCCAATTTACTTTAAATCTATTTGGAAAATTACAACTAGCTCAGTATTATCTAAACCTGAGATAATGAACTACCTAAGTTTAGTCCTTTGAGATAAGCAAAATAGAAGATATTGGGTTTTAAATTTAATAATAAACTGTATTTGAGGGTATTTAAAAATTGTAGAAATATTTATTTCACAGAACTTTCACATAGTGGATTTTATTTTAAAATGTTTCTAACAGATTTAGGAGACTTCAGATTTGAGGAATTAAAATGACAAATATCCAGCATTCTATAATACCAGCATGAAACAGAAGTTATTTGCTGACTTCAATATCTTTGTGTTTGCGTTTGTGCCAATTGCATTTTTAAGTAAAATATTTGCTATTTTGCTCTCAAAGATTTGAAATATGGTAATAAAACATCCTAAAAGAAAACGTTATCATTCTTAAAGGTGTAAAGTTGAAGACCCCCATTTCATCTTCACTAGTTTATACTTGTAGAACCAGATTCTGCTAGAACTTTCTAGATCTAAGTGGGGGCTTCTGTGGAACCTCCTTGACCTTCTCTTACTATGAGAGTACTAGTAAATAGCTGTGACTTTCCAAGAAGTTTTGAAAAATAAATTATCTGAGATCAAAATTCAAACATTATCAAACAGAACAGCAGCTGCAACACTTTTAACTTCCATCAAATAGCACTGGCTTCTGGCTGAACTACACTACCAGCAAGATAATGATCAGAGCCCTTTCCCTCTAAGTATCCTATACAAACTGCCTATACTTTAAGAATTAAAGAAAATATTCCAAAAAGAGAAATCCTATGTACGATTTGTTCTAATTCTCCCAGTTGGAAAAAAAATGAAAAACAGAATCTCAGTGAGTTGTTATCAAATTCAAAGTAAAAGCCAGACCTTTTTCTCTTGCACCTGTTTTGAGAATGGCATCCTATGTGATGCACACAGTTCTTATATATTCTTATGCTCTGCCAATCCATTTGATTTTTTAGTCTATTAACTTATTTTGTTACCACATATACAGAAAATAATTATATGAAATTTTAAGTTCTGGGTAGGAAATTTACAGCTTTCCAAGAGCATGAATTTGCATAATGATGTAATTTATTTTTATTCATTTATATAATTACTTATTTATGTATTTACTTATTTATGTATTTATGTATGTGTTTATTTATTTATTCATTCATTCACTGGTGGTGGTGGTACAGAACCAATGGTGTTCTTCCTCTGAGGTACACTCTAGCCTTATTTTATATTTACTTATTTATTGATTTACTTATTTATCAGATCCTCACTAAGATGCTAAGAGTTTCACTCAGTTGCTGAAGCTGGCTTACAACTTGTGATCCTCCTGTCTCAGGCTCCCAGGTACTGGGTTTACAGGTGTGCACCACCACACCTGGCTGTGGTGTGATTTAAATACAAAAGAGGGAAAACATGAGACCAAAACTAGCTCCTTAAGGTCCAGGTGAAGTAGACATAGTTCTAGCCATTGATCATTAAAGGAGGATTTTGAAGACATAATGACAATAATGGTAACATTAGACAATTTTTTTTTTTATATATGTGGGGTCATTTGTTTTTTAGATAACCTAATCGGCAAGTATGATTATTAACTTCATCACAATTATATGAAATTGAGGCCTAAATTCACTAACTGATGTATTTCCGATAATATAATTACTTCTTTTCAGTTGTTGGATTTGTACCAGGTGTTTCAACTCCAAGTTAGAATTCTAGCCTTCCTGTTCCTTAGGAAATATCCATCAAATGTACTGCTCAAATGCGACTGAATTCACCCCCTTTAAAGTGAGTGAGTGTTTCCCTATCGTTTGCAGCTATAAAATGCTTTTATATTCATTATCTCATTTGATATTAAGAGCAGCTTCATAAATGAGAAGGGGCGATTATTATGGCTTCCATTTCATTTATGAGGAAACTTGAGGGTCAAAAAGGTATAATACTTTAAAGAAGGTCAAATAGCAGCTAAGTGACAGAAACACGGCTTACTCTTGTTTCTCACTTTAAATTCAGCAGTTGGGGTTACTGCAAAAGGCAAGTTGCCTACCAGTGAAAGCTCACAGGACTCCAAGAATTTTATCTGATTCTGAGTTTCCCATGACGGGTTGAACTCAGTATTTTGCAACAGCTTAGTTAATCTTTCCTTTAGAAGTTCTATCAAGGAACTCTTTCAACTAAGCCATGCCTATCATTTAAAATGCATCCTCAGAGATGCCCAGGGCCCTTCCAAGTTTTAGATAATATCCAGGCAATGGCTCTAATAGTTAAATATTTGTTCCACAACGACTTAAACATGATGTGAAGTACACAGACTAAAACAACGACATTTGCTTAATCAGCACTTTTAAACTCCTTCCTTATAGATGTTGTTCAGAGGATTAAAATCTGCTTTCTCCTTTGAGGATTTATGCTATATAATAGAGATGGCTGGAAGCCATTAAAACAAAACAATCTGTGTATGCTCAAGGCAGAATAAAAATGTAAGTTCATTTTAAGCATGACTTTGCTATGAAGCTGGTGTTGTGCTTTTTTTGATTAATCTCCATGTGTATGTTCATTTTGTGCAATATGTCAGATGATAGAGGCTTTTCATTTAGCAAATTAAGTTCTGTTATAATTCAATGGGGATAAAATATATTAAAATCTGCACTTTTTGCAAGACTCCTTCATTTAAAGAGAACATGTTTCCAGGAAAATTATTATTCTGAAGTATGTACAATAGATACTCTCATAAAAAAATGGAGTTATTGCTGTTTAATCTAGGTCTTTTGAGTAGATTTATGGTAGTGATAATTTTATTGAACACAATTAAGGTCTGAATTTTAAAATATTTTCATGGGAAGAAGAAAAATGCTATGTTTTTGGGCTGCTTTAAAAATAATATGAAGAATCCTACAAATTCTGATTTGTAGGATTTTCAAAGCTTGCTTCAAGGTTTCGATGTTGATTTTGAGTTGACAGCAGGGGATGGGGTGGGATGAGATGGCTGGGGGAAAAAAGGCTCTCACTAAATTGTGTGCCCCTGGTAGTTTCCCTCCCCTAAGGAATTCTCAGAAATCTTGTTTCTGATGCTGATACAAGTGCCAGACTACAGTTTCCACATTATAAATTACCCTTGTTTTGTTAAAGCTTAAATTATTTTTATTAACTATTCACCTGGGATGTGAACAAGAGTCAAGTTAAAACTTTCAGATAAGCAAAACAGCTGTTGCAATCAGCTTTTTCTTTGTCCCTTCTACCACACAGTGGGCCTCCCTGCCTTTTTCTGGCCAGTCTTTCTCCCTCTCTCTCAGTCTCTCTTTCACCTCTTTTTTGCTCCATCAAGAAATAAATGAAGTGGCAGAACACATGAATTTTAAGAGTTACTATGCAACCCCTAAAGTCCATTTTCCATCACGATGGCATTCCACATAGAGTATGTACAAGGGCAAGTTTGAGAGTGTAGCTGCCTTTCATTATATTTACCTCAAAAATTAAGCAATGAAATCCAAAACTTTCTGGTGGTTTGACACAGGGAGACTATTAATTTGCTAAAAAAGCATCTCAAAGGAATTTTGTTTGATGTAAAAAGTCCAGGTGTTAAAAATGAAAAGTTACTGGTTATCTTCCATTTTTTAAAGTAACATCTGCTAATTATAAAAATGTATAAAATGAGGTGGGTGTGGTGGTGCATGCTTGTAATCCCAGCATTTGGGAGGCTGAGACTGGAGGATCTGTGTTCGAAGCCAGCCTCAGTTACCTAGTGAGGCACTCTGCAACTTAGTGAAACCCTGTTTCAAAATAAAGAATAAATAATAGGGCTGGGGGTATAACTCAGAGGTAGAATGCCACTGAGTTCAATCCCCAGTACTGAAAAAAAATGTGTAAAATGTATAAAAATGGAAAGGATAAAAAATAAAATAGCATACCATACAAAGATAACTATAGTTTTGGCATATTTTCCAGAATTTTTGGAATGAATAGAGCATATGTGTGTATTCATCAAATACATGTCATATGAATGTATATGTATATATATTTGCCATACATATTAGTTGTTTTCTTTATCATCATATTATAATAATTTATATGCTATAGGAACATTCTTATGCCTGACTAATATCTTTAGAATATACTTTAATTCCATAAGTGATTTTATTTCAATTTTTCCGTTATTGGACTGTTGAACATTTTTATTTATATATTTATGATTAATGTTAAAATTGTACACTATAATATTTTAAATTCATATTTCAAACAATTTTTGGTTACATTCTTGGCAGTTCAAATTATTGGCTACAGATATCTCATTTTTTTAACATGAGAAATCTTTGGTTTATGAGAAAATTCACATAAGTATGAAGCCTTCTACACTAATAGAATTCTGGTAGGCTATTTCTCTGCCTCTTATTGTATACAATAATTAGCTTTCTCCAGTGGAACACCACATGTTAGATTGCTACAAACACCCAGGAACTTGATCAGACATTCAACTATAAGCATTATATGCTATGAGGGATATTTATACACCAGAGTGCAGCCTGAGAACTGAAATGGTTAGGTATCTAAAAGCCATACAAAGAATAATTTAAAGATGTAAGTGCTTTTATCTTAGACATCTTATGAGGAAAGATGATGTGGATGAAACACAGCTTTGTTTCACATCTTTTCAAATGGGCCACCAGAACTAAGGAATAAAACTATAAAGAAACAGCCCTGGTTCATCCAGCAGAGACTTTTACATAACCAGTTGCCATCCAAACTGGAATAAACCAACTTTGTAGATAGACCACAGCTCCTCTGAGCATATGTTTGATCTTCTGTATATAGAAGGGGCTTCCATCCTGAGAGGTAGGCTCAATGCCTCTTTCTTAATATAAAATTTGACAGTTCTATGATTTTAAACACACTTTTAAATATTCATGAATGATCATTTAAAAATCTTTTTTGCTCAGAACATTTCCCTTAAGTGATATTTCATAATAAGAATGTAAAGACTAGACAACAGAAAAATCATATATAAAAGCATCTCACTACATTTTGTATTACTATAAGCATTTTACTACATTTTGTATTACTATAATTACACCAACATTCTTGCTTCTGTTCTAGTGGGAATCTAAGAGCGTAATAGAAAAAAAAATTGGCCAAGGCTATGATTTCTCACCAGATCACACACTAGAAATAAAATATGAAACATTTCCTTTCTTAATAATGAATGAATATATGAAAATGAGTTCAACAAAAACATTTTAAAGTTTCCCAGAATATATTTATATCAGGTAAACAACAATGAGAGAAAAACACTTTAAGTGATGAAAAATAAGAAAGTTATAATTCAGTAGTACCACTACACCCTTACCTATAGAATATTCATGAGCTATGGCCTAAGATACATTTGGTCATATAAGTCTCAATAATCCCAAAGACTGACCTTCGAGTTGGAATTATAAGGTAAAATTATTACTAAACTCACTCGCTAGAGCAAATCAACAAAAGAAAGTTAGCCAAACATTTTCTTCTTGCATTCCTAAAATAGTTTGAGGTAACCTCTTGAGATCCAATATCTGATTCTTCAGACTATCTTGGGAGAACCAAAAGGAAGTCAGAAGAAAGTCATACATATTCTGATACAAAAATAAATAAACATGGTTTTAAAAGTTGAAAAAAAAAAAGTTGATGGACAAGAACAAACATGCCCTTAGAACTATAATGTGTTTGGTCTTAAAAACTTTAAGGCAACAAGGGATTTTATACCAAGATGTGACAAATTCTTCACAGATGGGAAAAAGATATAAAATGCTGCTTTGTAAGCATTCATTTTAACCAGAGAGGATTTTCTCATACAATGACAATACACACTGTGTGGCAGATGATAAAATAAATAGATAGCTACTGAAGAATATTCCATTGCATTCGTTTAGAGGCCAAAGCCACCAGCAAAATCTCTACCCAGTTGAAACAAAATCTTTTGGTTTCTGAATGGCCACACAGATAGATTTTGTCCATCTGCTTCTGGGAAGAAGCTTCTTTACTGTGTTGACATAGTCTAGAGATATGACACATGAGGACTCACCTCAACAGCCCTGTCCATCTTGTTCCTGGAACTGACTGCAACTGCCCTTGAGGCTTATGTTTACCATCCTGAGCCCCCTGCCAGCATCTTCACAGTGTTCTGCACTCTTTCTCTCTGCCATGCTTAAAGGGCTAGCTGGCACAGGCTCTATGATGTTTTCCTTTGTTTCCTTGTTTATGTGCGATTCAAGTAGTATGCCTTATTTTATCTCCCTGCTCATTGCCAGGTCACTCGGCCTCATGGGAGGGCAAAGGATAGAATTAAAAATAAATAAGTGCGGAAAAATGGATTCTCAAAAACCTTTGAGAACAATGGGCTCCAAAAGGGAGTAAATTACATACATTTTGAGGATTGCTAACTCCCCAAGGTCATTAGGTACCATTTAGAGCTTTTGCCAAGCACGAGTTCAGAGACCAACATCAGTCAATGACTCCATTGTTATTCTTCCACAAGAAAGCATATTAAAGTTTCTTACTGAGTAATTATAAAAATGATTGCTTTTCATCACTGATAGCAATTATGATTGTGTTTCACATATCCTCATTTTGTGCAGATGTGATGCCACACATAAGAACTGAACTCACAATTCTGAGTTTGTCTTCAGCCCCCTGCCTCCATCCTCAAGGAAAGTTATCACCAGTGGGTGGGGAGCAGAATTCCGGGTCAGGAAGGAAACATGATGCCCCGAAACTCAGGGTGAGAGTAACACACAAATGCTGGAAGAGAAAGAGAACAAGAAGGGTAACAGAGAGGTTAGGATGAGAGTGAGAGAGAGATGGAATCCATGCCAAAAATCAAACTGTTGGAGTGAGAAAAAAATAAATGAATAATTCAAAAGATGAGTCTCAGGGAAAAGTAAAATGAATTTTATGAAAAAGTAAAATGAATTTTAGAGATTGGAATAACCTCATTATTCTATAAACATATAGGAATACACTACCAATTTAATTTTCTTTTTTGGTACAAGGGATTGAACCTAGGGGTGCTCTACCTCTGAGCTACACCCCCTGCTCATTTTATTTATTTTTTGTTTTGTTTTGAAACAGGATCTCACAAAGTTGCTGAGGATCTCACTAAGTTTGCTGAGGCTGACCATGAACCTGCGATCTTCCTGTCTCAGCCTTCCAAGTACTGGGGTTACAGGTCTATACCACCATGCCCAGCTTATTTTCTTATGTTTCTACATGTGAGCAATATTTTGAAAACAGTAGAAATACACCAGTAAATCTCTTCTGCAAAATTTAGTAGGTCAAAAGAGCTAATTGACTTTTACAGTATCAGATACGCAGTCCATTCTCACTGGCAGGAGCAGGTTCCATTTTTTAAAAAAACTGCACAAACCAACATATGTACATGTATGTTGAGATCAAAACTATCTTCAACCTGCCTGAAATCAGATTTTGCTTTGTTTCCCATCTCCTTTCTCCCTTTCCCACACAAAGCCCTTGGCTGTGCCAGCTATAGGCCTTATTGAATCAGCTTGTGTTAAAACTCCTATACTCTGTGAAATCTGCTCTAAAATCCTCACAGATATTTTGCTTGAATTTGAGTTCTATATATGGGGCTCCATATGGCTATGTCTCTGGAAAATTATGTATCTCGTCCTCTGTCACTGTGCTTGTTTGGAGTTAACCCCTAAACTCTGGTTGATGCTCTCAATAAACTCACATCTTTCACCTTTGTCCCACGTTTAAAGATAAATGTCATCCGATGTGCTTACCATTTAAAGTATTTCTATGACTGTGGTTAGTATATTTTCCAAAGTGCTATTCTGTGTATAATGGGGAATTTTTGACTCACATGGTTGCTTTGTCAACTCTCTACAGAGTACATATCTATCTCTATAACAACACTTATTGCACTATATTCATTAGTTGTTCTGTGACTTTAGTCTGTATCAGACCATAAGAGCAAGGACTATATTTTCTCTTTGTATCTGCAATACAATACATGACCTTGAACAGTGATACAAATATGATATTTGTTAAATGAATAAGTGAACATTGAACATGCATACCTAGACAACATATCCTTACCTCTTTTGCATTCAATGCCATTATTACCAAAAATATAATAATACCCATAACAATCTATCAAAGGCTAAAATGAAGACATAAATTATTTTTTCAGTCAAACACAAATTTTTTGTTGTTCATCTAGAAACATAAAAAATCAAAAATAAATTTATAACATTTAGTTCCATAAAATAGTAAAATTCTCCAGTTAGGATTTCCTCCCTATGTATTTAATCATTTTCCTGATGTCTTAGGTGTTTGACCTTTGACATGCTGGGGGATCAAACTGAAGGCCTTAGGCATGCTAGCTAAGTGCTCTACCACTGGAGCTACATACTTGGCACTAGGTATTTAGCACTTTATAGCCTAGTAAAATTGTTAAGGATAAGTAGAATCATATTTAATTAAGATACAATAGGAGCCAGGTGTGGTGGTGCGTGCATGCTTGTAATCCCAGTACTTGGGAGGCTGAGACAGGAGGATAGCAGGTTCGTTGCCAGTCTCAGCTACTTAGTGAGGTCCTCTAAAACTTAGTGAGACCCCTTTTCAAAATAAAGAATAAAAATTAGGGCTGGGAATGTAGCTCACAGGTAGAATGCCCTTGGGTTCCATCTCCAGTAGCGTAAGAAAAGATACAATAGGAATTATTACATAAGAAAATTAAAAGTTTTAAGTTTGAATATACAGTTTAAGTGAATTGCATACAGATATGCTCATTTGATGCATTAGAATACCCCATCTCATTCTAAATTGAAACATCTCAGAGACACATTAGACCCAATTATTTCTATTATTCTTCCAGGTACATTACACTATTTTATCAATCTAGATTCAAAATGGAGAAATAAACAGCTGATAACCTGGGATCACTTAGCTCTGCTGCCTTTATAGATCATATCTCTAATTATAAAAGGCAGAATAAGAACCAAACTTTGGCCTCAAATATTGTCAAGACAGAGAAACTGGGGTAACAGGCACCCATAAAATCAAGGCAAACTTGTTTTTTTCAGGCCTATTAATATCTCTATAATAAAATGGAAGGAATGAATCCTGAGCTATGCAACAAATATCTTAAAAAACAAAAATCTTAAGAGTGTATGTATTCTGTCTGTGCAAGATTTCCTGAAATACTACATCAACCACAGATTACCAGATGTGAGACCAAGAAGCACCACAGGCTATCTGTAACATGTATCAGTGTATATAAAACTAATTATCAATCATATCTTATGAAGCCCTCACAACTTTCTCCCAAGAACAAAACACATTTTTCTTAATTGGTGAAATTTTCACTTGTAGTTTTTTGATGAATTTTACTCCTGCAAATTTTTTTACCTTCTTAAATTGAAGGAATTTCCACTTTTCTGTTAAAGTTTAGAGGCCACTTGGAAGAGTCTTTCATATTATCCCAAAAGAATGTTGGGGGAACTTCTACTTCTAAAAGGATAAATATTTATCCAATTTTCCCCCATATTAAAATAATCCATCTGAGACTAGACAATTACCTTGACTTTTTTGTGTTCTATTTATATTTTGATTTTTCATGGGGCTTTTTATTTCACCAGGGATTCTTGCCAAATGGATTATGTCAATATTTTTAAAGTGGCCAATAAACAAGTATTGATGCAATAAGACTTTAGGACTGAAGGAAATCATGACCCAAGGAAAATGAGAATTGTATGCTTCATTTTAATTTAATCTTAACTTATTGGATTCCTCATCCTGAGAACTCATAGAATTCTGCTTAATTGGTACTTACAGTACATGCTGTTTGTGACCCAGTTAAACCTCTTCCCACACATATGTGCATGCCTTGCTAATATGATCCTCTTTTGTACAGATATTAATCTGTTAACCATGTATTCTGGGAAGGTAAACCCCCTTCCATTTTCAGGAGGTCAATCATATTTGGTCTCAACTAGTCATAAAAAACACATCCTCTTTCCTATGAACGATTTAGGGGTAGTCATGTGACTTCGTTTTGAAAAAGAGATATAAAATGTGGTATAAAAAGCACTAGTGGTATTATAGCTAGATATAAAATATCTCATAAAGAGCTCACTTATGAATGTTTGGAGCTGATATAATTGAGTCATGAGGTTTATAATCTCAGAAGTGAATAAATCCATTGTAAGTAATATACCTGGGTGTTACCAGGTAGATAGGTAGGGTGTGGCTGGATGAGGTGGTCCCTAGGGGTGCAACCTTGGGAATTATATCAATGATTCCTCTTCCCCCTGTTTCTCTCTCTCTCTCTCTCTCTCTCTCTCTCTCTCTCTCTCTCTCCCCTCTTTCTCTCTCTGCCTCTGTGATATAAGGAGCACAGCCTATGTGCTCTCCCACCACCATGCCCTGAAATCCACTGTCTCCAGCTTCTCATGAACTAAGCCTCAAACTGTAAGAAAATAAATCTTCTTTCCTCAAAGTTATGTGGTCAGATATTTAGATTATGACTGCAAGAATACGATAGATACAAGTGGTATCAGAAAGAAGATTTATTTCCCAGATAAAGGAGAGACTATTTAGGAAATGAGCCCTTTCTACCTAGTTTATTTTGTCCTGGTATGTGAAGCCATGATACTTGGTACTACAGCAATCTCTCAACCACAAAGAGATATTTCAGAGGAAGTACAGATAGATAAAATGCTGAGAAAGGTAAAAGGAAAAAAATTTTGAGTCTGAATTCAAGTCCCTCTACTAGCTCTGGAACTGTCTCTTTCCAAAATCTACCCTTTATTACCTCAAAATATTCCTTACTAAATATACCTTGATACAAAATTCATGCTATGTTTTAGAAAATTAGAAATCAAGACAACAGAAAAATATATCCAATTTTGTTCTTTTTTTTTTTTGTGGTACTGAGGATTGAACTCAGGGGCATTCTACCTCTGAGCTATACCCCTATTTTTTTTTTTATTCTTTATTTTGAAACCGAGTCTCACTAAGTTGCAGAGTGCCTCATTAGGTAGCTGAGGCTGGCCTCGAACCCGGATCCTCCAGTCTCAGTCTCCCGAATGCTGGGATTACAAGCATGCGCCACCACGCCCGGCTTGTTCTTTTGTTTTAAAATACAGACTGCTTGTTCTTTGATGCCATCAGGGAAACAGTCAATTATTGCTGGAGTTGATGACATGAACCATCAAGTTACTCCAATTATAGGTTGCCCTCAAATGCAGGCAGTCCTGAAATTGAGATGCAGCATCAGTGAACGTCACAGGTGAGCCCCAGGTGCTGCTCCATGACCTTGCAGTCCTCTTGTCCTCTCACCAGATAAATGGACTCTAAGTGCAAGAGCTGTGTTCTCTGATACTCCTGTGTCCCATGATCTTCTTGGTAAAATACATGACCCAATAAATTACTGATATAAGAATAATCATGATAGTATAAAAGGATATGATTGTCTTTTCATTTAAAGCTCCAATGATTTTCAACATTAGAAAACTATAAATGAATCTAAAGTATTGTATTTAGAATATTTAAGATATAGTCTTAAACTCAGTTACTTCACAGATATTCTCAAATATTAACTTATCAAATTAGTTACTCGGAAGTATAAAATAATAGGATTGTTGCTGAGTGATTTATTTTTATATAACTTTTGCAGCCAAGCCAAACATACAGATATTGTGTTTAATATATGTACACTTTTATTTAATTTTGTTGTTTTTTGAAAGGATTGCTAGAGGGAGGAAGACTGTAGTTGGAAGTCTAAAATTTCATTTAAAACAAAAATGTTAAACATTGCCCTATTGTTAGACTAAAATTAAATTCACATAGTTAGACTTTGTGTTTGATCTGATATTTATGTATGTCTAATACTTTATTTTTATGACTTGGTAAGTCTTTATCAGAACCGTTCAAAAATACAGTTGCAAAACTGCACATTTAGGCAAGAAATAATAATAAAAAAATGGAGTGATAGGGGGCCTCCTTCCTGCAGAAGCTCATGTTCTGTGGTGTCCTTCTTAGAAATATTCTCTACCTGCCTGGTGACACACTATAATCCCAGTATTTGGGAGTCTAAGACAGGAGGATGGAGGCCAGCCTCAGTAATGTAATGAGGTTCTCAGCAATTTAGTGAGAGACCTTTTTCCAATTAAAAAATAAAATAGTGCTGGGGGTGTACCTCAGAAGTAGAATGCCCCTGGGTTCAACCTCCAGCACCAAAAAAAAAAAAAAAATCCTGATCATTCTGTATGCCAATTGTCAGCCTTTACACCTTTAGAATTCACACTGCATCTAGGTTCAACTCCTTCATAACAGTAGCATTCAGAACTATAAACTACACAGAAAAAATTTTCAAGTCACTGTGGGTAGATGATAAAGAAAAAATATATTAAAGAAGGAAAAAAGAATTAAGGGCAATAAATACACATCTGAACTTGAAGTCCAATAAATAATCTTATTACTGATAGAAATCAGGCCTCAATTCAAATGCAGCTCAGGGATAGTTAGTGGAAATAGGAATATACAAATCAGATGTTTAGATGCTGGGTGATAATTTGAGAAATGAGCTGAAAAACTACCATTTTGTGTTATTCAAATATATTAGAATATAGAAGGATTTGAACTCTGTGGATCATATTGCCTTTGCTTGTCCTTTTGCTGTTGCACTTATCACAAGCTCTTCTAAAGACATGTGTGGCTTGTCCCCAGGTTATAAATACCTTGGAGACAGGAATCACCTTTTCCCCCTCAAGTCTTTACCTCCCCGGAAAACCTAATCTATTTCTTTGTACATAGTCAGTGCCAATATTTCTTTCCTATACCATATAAATGCATTTAGGTATTTTATACACCCATTATAATTTTTTCTTTTTTAATGTAATGCTACCAGGGGAATTTCCTGATGTTTTTCAAGTCTAAAGTTTCTAAATTTATAAGATGATTTTAGGTTTTTCATGGACTAAATTTTACTCTTGCATAACCATTTGAAGTTTTCCCCCTCATTGAAAAAAATCCTCAACTTCTAGGATTTAGCTAAAAAGGCCACAGGCCTGCTTTTTCATATAATCTAACCACATAATACTTAGATTTCAGTGAAGAGAGATCTTCATGAACCCCAAATTTCCTGACAACAACTAGTACCTTATAATGTACTATGAATTGTTTCTCCCTTGTTCTGAATATTTAGATTGTCTCCCTCTCTCTTTTAAAGCAAACCATACGTATCACACCATTTTTATGTTAAAGCTGCATCTTTGTAGGAAACAGGCAGAGTGTTTAACCAATAATATACCTGATTTCATTCCAAGCCAAACAACACAGCCTTTTTATTTTTGCCTATGCTGCAGGCTATCTGAAAGTATTAGAGTTAATATGCAATCAGGTAAGTAAACCCATATTACATATCTGTAATTTTCATCCAGTAGAAAGAAAATATTACGTTACAAGACTCCATAATTGCATTCAAATGTAATCAAATACAAAAGTTTAAGATCCCAAATCCTTTGAGTTACAAGATCTTTTTTATACGTATAACCAAGCTTATAGATGCAAAAAGAAAAAAAAGAGCCTGAAATAATTCTCAAGGCACAAAAAGAAAAATAACCAGATTGTCGGATACTATAATTGCCAGCTCTATCAGCCCTAGGCTCTAATTCCTTTATAACACCGTCAATAGGAGCCATTTATGTGCTGAGGGAACAAAGGACTGGAAAAGCATGCATTTTCAAAACATGTATGTGTAGCTAAGAAAATAGCCCTCTGGTACTAGGTTCTTTGGTTAGGGAGTTGGGTGAAAAATAAATAGAAGTTATATATTTTTTTGATCTCTGAACCAGGAATAGAAAACTAGAAGTTTCTTACACAGAATGAAAATTGAGAGAATCTAAGTATGTAAAAATACCAATGTCAATCTCAGTACTCTGTATTGGGGAGAGGGAGATGGGGAGGTGGGAGGGCACCAAGTGCTGTGTGTATGTATGTCATTGTCAACATGATTTGCATTATTATGTGAGACTATAATGTACCAATAAAAGCACATAAAAATGTATTAGAAAGGAGACTCATAGAAATTATGAATAGGGTTCAAAGTTTGAAATTTTAGAGTAGATTAATGACTCTGTTTACCATAGCCTTCCTTTTCTCCTTTGTTTATTATTATTGTTAATCATGGAAAGAATACAGATCCACTTGAAATACGAAGTTGGGATGTGAGGGCACAGGATATTAAACAATGCTGAGTGTATCTGTAGCACTCTACTGTAGATTAGCTAAAGGGAGAGTGTATTAGAAGGGCTGGAGATTGGATATATTAACATGCAGCAAAACTACTGGGTGGAGAAAAAATGTTCTCAGTATTCCCCAAATCCCATGAATTAGATATTCACTTGAATTCAAAATTATGACCTTTAAAATATAAATACTATGTTCATACTAAGATTTCTTACTATGAGTTGTATCAAATAACAATTTCCTCTAGAACATAACTAAAGAATGCACAACATGCATATGAAGCCCTAATATCATGACATTTCCAGCTTATTGAAGCCATTTGAGGGAACTCATGATAGTCATGGGGTAACATACTGGAGAAAAGGGAAGTACACTGAGATGAATTCTGTAACGCAGTCAACAATTTTCCCCTTGATCATCTAGCTGTCAATTTACACTTATAAAACTTCAAAGTGATCAGTTGGACAGGAAATGAAGGGCAAATATCTTGAAGAAAGTGGAGACGCAGTAATATCACTCTTAGCCAAAATACAACAACTAAAACTAGGAATTGAATAATGCATTTAATAGCATAGGTACAGCAAAGAAGATTCATGAACCATAATATAACTCAGTAGATAATTACCAGACTAAAACACAGAGAGAATAAAGGACTGGGAAAACAGATCAAGTGCATGTATGTTCCTATCACTCTGTATCTCAGTATGATGTATGCACTCAAAAAATGTATAAAAAAGAGGCATATCATACATTGTAAAATGGTCTAATGTAATTGGAATCGTAGAATTAGAGAAAAAATGAAGAATAAATAACTGTACTAATACTACTTAAGAATTTATCAAAATGATGAGTATAATCAAATATAGACTCAAGAATTTGAAACAAGATAACCATAAAGATTACCACATCTAGGAACATTATAGTAATAGGATTCTTAGAAGACATATCTTTTACTGCAAACATAATTAACCATGCCATTGCCATACTCATTTGCTTAAGCTTATATGAATGCTTGAATCTTTTGTTTCTCTCTATTTAATAGAACAGCTATAAAGCATTGAAGAACATGGGTATTCCTCATATTTTTAAAACTTATGCCAATCCTTATACTTTTGAATGCTTTCCAGTGAAAAGTTCCTAGACAGTACAATAATAGATTATTTTAAAACAATGAATAGGAATTACAGATCACTGGTTGGTTGGTAGAGAAATTTACACCAGTTATCTTTTGAAAAGTAAGATAAAAGTATTTGCTGGAAGGAGACATAGTGGTTTAAAAAGTAGAGGTAGGAATTGCATAGCCGAGACTTGTTGATCCAAGAAAATTTGGTGCTCAGAATATAGTTCCTGAGTTGTCT
>PVLC010032143.1:0-18357 GCA_004027655.1 Graphiurus murinus | reverse complement strand
CTCCTTCTTCTTCTTCTTCCCTCTCCCTCTCCCTCTCCTCCTCTCTCTTTCCCTCCTTCCTCTTATCCCCCCACCTCTCTCTCTCTACCTCTTAGCTATACCCCAGCCCTTTCTATTTTTTTATTTTGAAACAGGGTCTTGCTAAGTGGCTGAGGATCTCTCTTAAGTTGCTGAGGCTAGCCTCAAAGCTGTGGACCTCCAATTCAGCCTCCTAAACTGGGATTCCAAGCATGTTTCACTGAACCTGGCTGGCATCTGTTTCTTAAATACCTCTTCCTCTGGTCTCACATCCCACATTTCTTACCCAGAGCATGCCACACCCTCTGTGTTTGGTTCCTTTGCTACTGATCTCAAGGCCTGTCCAACAAATCCATCTTACACATAGGCCAGGGAAATCTCCTATAGTGTAGTTTGTATGTTATCTGTTTACACTTCCTCCCTGGCTCCAAAGTTACTAACACTGTGCAACAAAAGACCCCACAGTGTAGCTGCTTGAGATCATGACTTTACCACCTTCACAGGGGTTCTGTGTCCAGAATTGGAACAAAGTACAGCAGAGATGCTTCTTTCTGGTCTCCGACTAGAGCTTGTCCTGGGAAGCCTCCAGGGCTGGAGGGGGTCATCGAAGAGCTTGTTACTCCTATGGTGACATGTAGGGCAGGATGACTGGGGGCTGAGGATGGCCATGGCCTCTCAGTGCAGCCTAGCTTCCTCGCTGCATGGTAACTCTGGAATGGCAGACTTCTTGCACGGGGCTCTGGACTCCAGGACAGGTGTGACAATGAGCAAAGCAGAGGCTACAGTACCTTTTGTGATCCAGCCCTGTGTGTCACTTTTGTGATCCAGCCCTGTGTGCCAAAGGGTCACTGCTGCCATACTGTATTAATCAAAGCAGTCCCAAGCCCTCCCAGTTCAAGGGAATGTAAATCCCACCTTACACTGGGAGGATAGCAAGGTCATTTTGAAGAGAAGAGCATGTGGAATGGGAAAGATTGCTGTGGTCATAATTGGGAAGTACAGCCTGGCAAGTCCTCTCCTGGTGACATCCAGCATGTTGTGCAGGCCCTCCCTCTGTGGCCCCACACCTCACACTCTGTGGAGGCACAGACTTTGTTTTTCTTCCTCTACTGTGTCCACAATGCCTAGCACAGTGCATGACACCTAGTACTGCATTTGGGGAACCAGTGAACTACTTGCTCAGTATCTTATTCCTCTCTCTCTCTCTCTCTCTCTTTCTTTCTCTCTCCCTCTCCCTCCCTCTATTTCTGGTACTGGGAATTGAACCCAGGGATGCTCTACATCTATGCTATACTCTCAGCCCTGTTTTTATTTTTATTTTGAAGCAGAGTCTCACTTAATTGCTGAGGCTGGCCTTGAACCTTCAATCCTTCTGTCTCAGCCTCCCAAGTACTGGGATTACAGGCACGTGCCACCATGCCTGGCTATATATATTTTTTAATTTCTTGCTATGCCTTCTACCCACTCCTTGTGAGGAGCAGACATTTTCCTGGATTTGGATCCCATGCTGTCATTTCTCTTTCCTTTCCATGGATCTGCTCTTTCTGTCTAACCCCCATCCCCCAATCATTCTCACATAGTCCTTCAAGAGTCTGCCCAAGCTGCCAAGGAAGGCTGCCCAAGGAAAGCCTTCCTTGGCAGCCCCAGTAGACATCAGGCCTTCCTCCTCTAGGTTCCCAAGCACCTGGCAACACCTCCCAGCTGACTCCGCTTACTTCCTCCTGATTTGTGTTTTTGGATAACTGTCTGTCCTTCAGGTGTGTCTTTTGATGCTTGCATTTTTACCTTCTACCAGACCTGCTGTCCATGCTTAGTAACACATGTGGAATGAAGAGAGAGAAAATGATGGTAGTGGTACTGCTACCGGTTAATAATAATGCAGCTAATCTTTACTGAGTACCTTTCATGCTTCAGGTACACTTCAGGTATTACCTTTCAGGTATATGTCAGGTATTATCTTTCAGATATATCTCTCAGGTATATTGAATTCCAATCGATATCCTGGGAGGCTCAACACATGTTATTATCCCCATTTTAGAGATGAGGAAACTGAGGATGGAAGAAGTTTCTTGTCCAGGGTCACACAGCCTCTGAGCAGTACAGCCATCTTCAGCAAGCTCTGGGATTTAGTAACTGAGTCTCCAGCCTGTTTTTTGATGCTACTACCTGCTTAGTTTTAAGCTCTGAGATGCAAGGGTTTTTCTGGGTTTTGAAGAGCTCTGAGGAGCCTAACCATCAGCTGGTATTATATTTTGGATCTAGAATGCCCTACAAAGGCTCATGTTAAGGCTTGGTCTCTAGCTAGTGGTATTATTGGGAGGTGATGGAAACAGTAGGAGATGGGGCCTTGTCCCTAATATGTGGATGCTAGGGAGAAGATGGGACATAAGAGGGACTTCAGATGGAAAAGGAGAGACCCTTGATAAACAAAGAAGTTGATTTAACCGAAAGGGATTGACGGGGGGGCGGGGCGGGGACACCCTAATGTACATCAAGGTTACTCACTAAATTGAACCTGAGAGGGAGGGAGGGCGAGTGAGCGGGGTGGGAATTGGGGGAAGGGGACAAATGAGAAATGTAGGCACATATATCGTTTTCAATTTGTACCTAACAAAGATGCCTGCTGACAATGTACGAATAATTATAAAAAATAATAAAATAAAATAAAAATAAAGTGGTAGGTCACTGGGGATGTGCCCTTGCAGGGTGTATTTTGTCCCTGGATTCTTCCCCTTTCTCTGCTTCCTGGCCTCCAAGGGGTGAGCAGACTTTCTCTGCCGTGCCTTCTCTATCACTATGCTCTGCCTCATCACAGGCCCAGAAACAATGGAGCCGAGTGACTGGGCTGAAACATATGAAACTGTAAGTCAAAATAAATCTTCCTTTCAGTTGTTTCTCTCAGGTATTATGTCACAGTATTGGAAAGCTGACAAACACATTCATATTCATAGAAATAATAATGAGGGAGACAACAGAGTATCTGCTGGTTAGACACTATCAAGAATCTGTTTTGTTCTTGGTGCCAAGTTTTAAGAAGTAAAAAAAAAAAAAAAAAAAAAAAAAAGGGCACAGAGGTTCATTTAGGAAAAGATAACAAGAAGGATACAGAGTTTAAAACCCAAAAGAGTAGAAATGTTTGTAGAAAGTTAACCGGGCATGATGGTACATGCCTGTAATCCCCATACTTGGGAGGCTGAGACAGGAAGATAGCAGATTCCACTACTTAGTGAGACCATGTTTCAAAATAAAAAAATAAAAAGGTCTGGGGATATAGCTCAGAGGTAGAATGTCCCTGGGTTCAATCCCTAGAACCAAAAATAAAAGAATAAAGGTAGATATGCATTATGTGGAAAATATTTAAATGAGTAGTAGGTTCCAAAGAACCAAGCTTGAACCATAAGCAAAAGTTACACATAAAATTTTCATTGCCTAAATGCTATGGTGACTATTAATCAAAATAAGGAAAAATATACTAAGAATTAGATCTGTCAAACTGGGGCCCAGAGCTATTTTGCAAGGACATAAGCCCTATTGTTACTCCTTGTTCCTGGGAATATTTAAAAAGATCCTGGAAAACTGTCCAAAGACTATAGAGAGATTTCTGCATGAAGTGAGAGGAGAGGAGTGATCTATCAAATGTCTACCAGCCATCAGATTCAGAATGTCTTGGTTTCCATCAGAATCACTGTGGCTCAATGATAGGTGTAACAGAATGGTGTGTTGCATTCAGGAGAAAGGAATCTCCTTGGAGAGTCAGGTTTCCCAAGATCATAACAGACTGGGGGTGATAACAGGGGCACCAAAGTTGTTTCTTCTGAAAAATTTCTAGCCCATTCACCATTTTAATAAATGTAAAAGTCATACTTGCCTTCTTCTTACCCCAGGTTCTGGCCTAGAGGATGAAGGGGTTTGGAGGTGGAGGGGCCTGTGGCTTTTAAGAACCACTGTGCACTTACTGCCTTCACACAAGCTGAGACATTAGTGGATGTTATGCTTCTTGCTCATATAATGAAAGTGATAGGCTTTTCAAGTGCAAAAAATGTTATAATATTGAATATGCTCTCTAACTATGCAGTGGCTGTGGAATTCAGCTTTGCCTCCAGCCACATTTAAATTATGACTTCAGCTTATCTGCCATTCTTATCAAAGTGGAAGCATTTGAACAAGTTGAAGAATGAAAAAAAAAAAATGGGGACTCTTCTTTTGTCTGTGCAGCATCCAACAGCTGTTATGACTATAGCTCCTTGTCTGCTGGTAGAAGGTAATTTGAGTGTTCTGTAGACAACCAAATTTAACTTGTTTCTTCCTCTGGAGGTGATTGGCCTATGTCTTGACTCCCTCTTGGCCCACCTCTCCCACAGAGTGCTCCAGCTGCTACCAGGGTGCCCTGCCACTCCTATTTCACACCACCCTTGGCTGTTCTCTATCCACAGCCTGGCTGGTTTGCCTGGGTGCTTGACTGCTTGGTTTCTGAGTATCTCACACCTAAGTTCCCTTTAGACCTCCAGCAGCTGCCTTGTTGCAGGGAGAGCCGTGCTCATCAATGTGTTTGTGCTAACCCTCCCCTCCTGCAAACACACCTGTAGCACCCATTTTGGACCTCATGTGTTGAAATGCTAAGGGAGAAACACAGTGTGTAGCCTATCAGACTGAGCTGCCCACTATACTGGTTTTACTTTTTATTTGTTTTTTTTGTTTGTTTTTTTTTAAATCATGGAATGCTAGACATGGTGGTATATGCCTGTAATCCCAATACTTGAGAGGTTAAGACGGGAGGATTGCAGGTTTGAGACTAGCCTCAACAATATACCGAAACTCTTGGCAACTTAGTGAGAACCTGTTTCAAAATAAAAAATATGCCTGGGAGTGTAGCTTAGAAGTAGAAAGACCCTGGGTTCAATCTCCAGTAAAACACACACACACACACACACACACACACACACACACACACACACACACCATGGGCAATGGGTAATTTAGCTATGAGGCAATAGCTCAGATTCAGGATGCCATAGAGCCTGGCACTGACATCGTTCCCATCATGGTAGACTCCGCTCAGGCCATGCCATCCCTCCAGTGGGACCAATTGATGCTTCCCTCCAACCTTCCCTATCAGTGTCTACTGCCTTGAAGACCCACCTCTTCCTGGAAGTTTTGTTGAACCCTTTAGGTAGGATAGCTTGCTATTGATAGTATTTGTCTTCTCTCTAAGGCAGACAAAAGGATACATCTTATGTCTTGTATTACCCAGATATTTTATACATGCAGTATAGAGACAAGCAATTTAATTTTTGTTTTTTATTTATGCTTCCAATCTGTCTGCCAAGAAACACTTATTGGATGCCTGTCCTAAGAGTTCCAGGCACTGTTCTGAAGCAAAAATATTGTCCTATCATCATCATCATCCTGCCTTTATTGAACATGTTGGATGAGAGACTGGAGCACAGGAGATGGAGAAGCAGTTATAATAAATGTAAAATAAGGGAGCCAGGCTTTAATTATTTCACAAAAGACAGCAAGAAAAGGGAACTTACATAGATTTATTGAACACACAAATATGTTAAAATGAAAACACATCAGTGACTACTTTCCAGTTGTATTTCTTCGAGCAAATCACTTAAATTCTCTACATCTCCTTTCTGTATCTGAAAGATCATTAGACCAAGAAAACTTTGAAATCCCTCCCAGATCTCATATTCTGTAGTTCCATCAAACTGTCTGCGGTTGGTGTCCTTCTGAATGCTGCATCAAAGTGAGCTTTCAGAGGCACAGCCTTCTCCACCTGGTGTCTTAAGTGGAAGGTAGGAGAGACGGTCTTGGAAGACCTCTTGTGTTTTGATGTTAATATAGTAGATGATGCAGAGCACCTTGGAGTGGGAACGCCATGTGTCCATGTGAAGGTCAGCACAGACGTGGAGACCCATTGTCTGTTTGTACCACAACAGTCCCCATTGGCACTCTCTTGAGTAGGACACACTTTTATCAACCTTAGTAGAAAAGAGCACCTTTCTGTGACTCACTATGAGAGGCACCTGACGAGGCTGGACTGATTCTTCTCTTTTCCTTTGGCCTTTGGTTTGCATAGGATGATTTTTTTTTTTTTTGCTCTAGAATTTTGGGTTGTTAAAAGATTTTTAAGAATTTCTACCACAGTCTATTTTACTATGGATATGTGGATATAGGAAGGGGGTTGAGGATCCATTTTGGGGATGCAGAAAAGCGTTTTCACAGCTGTGAGATCGGCCTGCCGTGGCTCAGGGCATGGATGGGCCCGTCTGCAGCACCTCAGCCAGAGCTTTGTTTCCCATATGAGAATATTGTGACTTGTTTTGGTACTATCAGTATTGAGATTGCACGCACATGCATATGTGTGTGTGTGTGTACTGGGGTTTGAACCCAGTAGCACTAATTTTATTTTTATTTTGAAATAGGGCCTCACTAAGTTGTTCACAGCCTCACTAAGTTGCTGAGGCTGGACCTGAACTTGCAATCTTCCTGTCTCAGCCTCCCAAGTACTGAGATTATAGGTATGCACCAGCACATCCAGCTCTGATATCTAGTCTCTTAACTAGTTCAAATTCTGAACTTTCTAGGAAAAAAAATGACTGGCTTGTTTTTTTTTTTTTTTTTTAACTCATGCCTGCTGTGAATGATACTCCACCCTGATTTTGAGAGTGGGAGGTACAGAATGGGAGTGTAAAAATAGGTGTGGCTTTTCAGTCACTATATCCTTAGTAGCGCCACATCACGGAAGTGTTGTCAAACTTTATCTATAGAATACCTCTTTTAAAAATTGGAAGCCAGAGCCGGGCGTGGTGGCGCACGCTTGTAATTGCAGCATTCAGGAGGCTGAGACCGGAGGATCCGGGTTCGCGGCCAGCCTCAGCTACCTAGTGAGGCACTCCGCAACTTAGTGAGACCCTGTTTCAAAATAAAGAATAAAAAATAGGGCTGGGGGTATAGCTCAGAGGTAGAATGCCCCTGAGTTCAATCCCCAGTACTGCAAAAAAAAAAAAAAAAAAAAAAATTGGAAGCCAGAGCCAGGCATGGTGGTGAATGCTTGTAATCCTAGTACTTGGGAGACTGAAACCAGAGGATCCAGGTTTGCAGCCAGCTTCAGCTACTTAGTGAGGTCCTCTGTAACTTAGTGAGATCCTGTTTCAAAATAAAACATAAAAAATAGGAGGGGGAGTGTAGCTTGGAAGTAGAATGCCCCTGGTTTCAATTCCCAGTACCAAAAAAAATAATGGAAGCCAGCTGGGTGTGGTGGTGCACACTTGTAATCCCAGTAATTGGGAGGCTGAGATAGGAGAGCGCAGGTTTGTAGCCAGCCTCAGCAACTTGTGAGGCCCTCTGCAACTTAGTGAAACCCTGTTTCAAAATAAAGAATAAAAAAATTGGTTTGGAGATGGAACTCAGATAGAATGTCCCTGGGTTCAATCCCCAGCACTACAATAAATAAATAAGTTAATTAAATAAATAAATAAATAAATTGGAAGCTAGGTGTGGTGGTACACAACTGTAATTCCAGAATTTGGGAGGCTAAAATGGGAGGATTGCAGATTTGAGGACAGCCTCAACAACTTAGTGAGATCCTTAGTCATAAGACTGTTTCAAAATTAAAAAAAAGTAATGGAAAATAGCTGAGATAGAATGCCCTGGGTCCAATTCCAAGTACTGTATGTGCACACAATCAATCAATAAGTAAATAAATAAATAAATAAATGCCCTTTTTGTTTGTTTAAAGTGATAAATGTATAACACTGAATACACTTTCCAAACTTCTGTCCCCACCAGAGGTCTGCCAGTTTCCACAGAGTACTAGCAGTGTTGGAGGCTGCCTGGGTGCTGTTCCTGAGGTGACCCTGTGCACAGACACAGGTGGAAAACTGACCAGGCCCAGGCATCCTCTGCAGTCAGCTGTTGTGTCTACCTTTCTGGCTGGATTTAGTGACAGGTCATTTGAGTCATCCAAATTTGGCCTCATCCTCCACCTGTGGAGGCTGCAGCCCTAAATCTCTATTTAGTTGTATTGGTGTTTCATTTCTCAAATCCCATTTAGAATGAATTCCCAGGATCATCATTGTCTTGGTGAAGATGGGAGAAAGGGAAGTACCTGAAACCACACCCTGATTCCTTTTACATTTAGATCATTTTTCTTTGCACTTGCATGTCTGTGTGAACTGAAATCCTTGCCCTAACCCAAGGCTGCTGGGCAAACATTTTCTGGATGTTACTTGACTTGATGGTTCCTGCCTCTTAAGAAGCCCTTTCTGGTCCCTCTCCTTGCTTTGGCCCTTGCTGAACCCCATGCAAACCTCTGTGTGCTTGTTTGCCCCAAACAGACACTAAGCCACTCAAGTTCAAGAAGTGTGTTTGTTTTATCTCCAGCATGTAGGCCAGTGCCAGCCTCACAGTCTTTGTTGAATACCATTACCTTAAAATCTAGGCCACTTCTAAGGCAAAGACCTACAGGTGGCTCTAGTGTGGCCCTTCCAATAGTGCAGCTCCCCACCCCACCCCAACCAGGTACCTCCTGAACACTGGTGGTTTGCTGAATTGAGTGATGATCCCAAAGCCCGCTTTGTGCCTCTGTCTGCAGAGGGATCATCTCCCAGTGTCCAGTTAGTCCCTTTCCTCCACCTGTTGTCAGTACACCCGGTGCTCCTTTCAGCCACAGTTCTGATAAGACAAGGCGAAACTTGCATGAACCTAAACCAAAAGCCAGCTGGCTCCTCCCCAGTTTTGTGGAGACTAGGGTTATTGCCTGGGGCTCTCTTTAGGAAACCAGAAGAAAAAGAAGAGACACTGGATGCAAGACTCCTCCCCCAAGGCCCCTAGTCATCTTCCAGAGAAAGCACACACACAGTCTTCAAAGCCAATGGAAATTCTGCTGACTTAATGAGAAAAGTGAACTCATGTCCTAGGGCACATTGGGGCTAGGGGAACCCTATCATTAACCCTAGGAATGATAAGGTGTTGCAGCCTTTGGAAAGTTGGCAAGTTGATCTCAGTGTACCGGAAGTGCTTGGGAGGAAGGATTCTCTTCTTCTTCACTGTGTGGGAAGCTTTCCAAGGCCAAGGGCATCCAGTTGCAATGCTCCTGGCTGAGCCACCCATGTACTGTCTACAAGGCTCTGAAGTCTGTTAGCCCAGTACTGCTCACTCACACTCTCCTGGCCACCAGGAGTCTCAGCAAGTGGACTGGACTGTTCTGAGGCTACTAAGCCTTTAAGTCCAGATCATGGCTTAATTAACATATTAGAAGAAACTTGAGCCCGTGTGGTAGCACAAGCCTATAATCCCAGTGCTTGGGAAGCTGAGATAGGAGGTTCGAGGCCAGCCTCATCAAGTAGTAAGACACTCATTAACCTAGTGAGACCCTGTTTAAAAATAAAATAGGGCTGGGGGTGAAGCTCAGAGGTACCACAAAAACAAAAACAAAAACAAAAAAAAAAAGAAAAGAAATTTGAGGCCCTAACTACCCTTGTCAAACTGTAATCGGAGACAGAGACAGGGGTCAGCTTCAACCCAGGCTCTATTAATAGAGCCTTAATACAGAGGAGGCCAAGATTAGTTACTATGAAGATTTGAAAGTTTAAATTACCATGGGACCATCATCACACAGTGGTAACTAATTCTTAGGAAAACTGAGCCAGTCTAGCTGGTTTCAAGATTTAAGACAAAATTTCCAACCATTTCATCCAATAAGAGAATTACTTACATGTCTGTTAAAAGGCAGGTTTAAAGCTGGGCATGGTGGTACACACCTCTAATTCCAGTACTTGGGAGACTGAGACAGGAGGATCTTAGGTTCGAGGCCAGCTTCAGCAACTTAGTGAGACCCTCTTTCAAAATAAAAAATAAAATAGGGTGGAGGATGTAGCTCAGAGGTAGAGTGCGAAAATGCCTTGGGTTCAATCTCCAGTAACACGCGTGTGCACGTGCGTGCGCACACACACACATACACAGGCTAGTTTAGGGGGAGAGTTGAAAAGTCAGGGCATTTTTAGTGTTTTTGGTGTTACACTCTGTCTTAATGGATATAGGACATTTGCATTCATCAAAACCCATATAGTTGTACAACATAGAGTGAACCCCGACGTCAATGATAGACTTCAATGAATAACTAGCGACACTGGTTCATCAATTCTAACAGTGTACCACACTAATACAAAATGTTAGTAATAAATCAACCTTTTGGGAGAAAGGGGGGCGTAAGGCAACTCTATACTGTCTGTATAGTTTTCCTGTAAACTTCAAAATTCTCTAAAACTTAAATCTATTTTTTAAAAATTCAGAATTTGACCCCCACTGAAGGCATCGTGCATCTGTGAAAGCCTCAGAGTTTGTATTTTACTGAGGTCTCCCAGATGATTCCGTTGAATTCTGAGGTTTGAGACTTCCTGGATATCAGTCCATCTCCTTTCACCATCTGTTTTGTGCCAAGAAAGAGCTTAAAGGGGCTTTGTCTAGAGAGCGGTCTCCTGTGTGTTAGGATGTGTTTCATCTTTCACTGGGTGGACAAAAAGCTTCCTTCTAGTGCTAGAAATATTTGCTGCAATCCCACACTGACAGTTGAACCACAATAAAGAGAATTCAGGCAAAACCAAACTCTAGGCCCAGGGACTGTCCGTTTTCCAAAGTGTGCAGCGTTTACTCAGGACAGTGCTTAGGCAGCTCCCATGTTAAACAAGCAGAGCCAAGAATTATAGTGAAAGTTTTACATATGTCTATTTATTTAAATAGGGGTGATAAGTACACTATTGTTATAATCCTTGGCTATTGTTATAATCCTTGGCTATCTATGTGTTTCTGTATGTATTTCATTAGTACAGTTGATGGCTTTTTTTAAAAATTAAAATTCTAATGGCATTTATATGTATATAGATCCTTAGATAAGGTAAACTAAAATGCTTTGGAAATTAGTGTTAGACGGAATTTTGTTAGACTTGTGAGAAGTCACAAGTCACATTTTGCAGATGATGCATAGATGTCGGTAGCCTGTTTTGCCACTTTGCAGAAATGTTCCCACTTGATCAGTTGCTCCTCTGCTAGGAGTTTGGTGAAAGCAAGATTCATGCAGTGATGAGATTGAATCTGCCTACTAAAATTCAGGGTGACATGTGAATTATAGCAATGCCATGTGCCACTGCTGAATCCATTTACAAACAGACAAAAAAGTCTTGCAGGGTGGGAACCATTGCAGAACATGTTAAAGCGACCCACTCAGCCTGGGTCCACATTGGTCCTGCTTGAGCAGAGGGGCTGCTCATTGGAGCCTGGAGATCTGGGAGCTGACAAACTGGATGCAACTTTCACGCATAAATGAGATAGGCGCCTTAGCTTTCAAGTTTTTCAAAGGGGTTGGTAGCTTCAGAGAGTTTAGACATGTCTGCTATAGATAGTGATCTCTAAACTATTTTGGGTTGAATTTGTTTTTAAAATATTTATGGACCATGTAACTGAAATATTGCATATACGATACACTAAACATAGGAATCCAAGAAGACATGGTAAGAAATGAGTATAAACAGAAACACAAGTTTTCACCCTTGTAGGTCATCTTGAGCTCCCCTCTACAGAGACAACTGCCTGAGGCCAGTGCTTCTCAGTGTTTAACATGCACACGCATCCCTGGGGAGCTTGTTGAGATGCACAGTCTGACTCAGGAAGCCTGGGCTACTCCATTTCCGAAAAGCTGCCAGGTGATGCTGAAGCTGTGGATCCTTGGCCCGTACTTTGAACATCAAGTGGAGGGGAGGCACCTGTTAGTTTTGTTGCAGGACCCCCTCAGTGTGCCTTCTCCCAAGCTTCTTTTCAGCACCTAGTTTTAGAAAATAGAAATGGCTCAAGTCTGTAACTCCAATTTCCCTCAGTGAGGCTTCAAGGGGCCCCTGGGACTCTCTGACTCCTTCTTAACTCAGGCCTGCCTTTTTCCTCTGCTGCCTCTATCTATCCCCATGGCCCACTGGAGCTGAGCCCTTGCCTGATTAGCATAGCAACATCTTTGGAGTGCTCTCTGGAGAGATGTGCTCTGTTGCTAGGGTTAGCCTGAGTCAGCTGCAGACCTCCTGAATGTGTTCACTTCTGTGGCAACCTTGACTTGCTGTCGCACCTTGGCCAGAGAACTGAGCTGGGCTTTCCTGGTCATCTGCCTCTCTTCCTAGCCAGGACTCCATGAGATGGAAGCAAGTGCAGAAACACCAGGGAAGGGGCTGGTGCCCCTTGAGCTGTGAATATTTCTGGTGGGCAGCTCGTGGCCACTGAAGAAACTTTCCCTCAGTGACCTGTGTTTGTCACAGTTATGTCCTATGCTCCAAGATGAGGCAGCTCCTGCTATCTCCAGTTTTTAACAAAATAAAAGAAGATTTTTACTAGAGATACAAGTTGATGTCCCACATCCTCCTAAAATAAGCAAAAGGATAGAAGGTTGGTGACATCTTAAAGAGCCAGCAGTCTTCGAGGACAGTGGGAACAGTGCAGAAAGGTAGGAAACAGGTTGGACTCACAAGTCCACAATCCCCTCTGCTACTGACCCAGCAGTCGTTGAAAGGGTTCCCCAAAGGCATGAAAACCCAGAAGATATGTGTCTGTGTTGGAAGAATTGGCCACTAAGACATAAAAATGAAAGACAAGTGTTTCTCCCTCGCACCCTGCCCCCGTGCCTTGGCTGTGTGTGCTGTCCAGCCTGGGTTGTTTGTAGTCAAAGTCCTGCTACCACCAGGGAACCCCATTGAGAAAGACACCACTACCTTGGACTTTATCACCAGAGGCTGCTGGTGGTTTTGTTTGATCATGTGTCAGTTTGGGGTGACCTATAATCAAGAAGAAGCAGTGTCATATCCTTTGATTGGAACTCACCTTTATTTAATTTTAAAATATATAGGGATATGCTGTGAGTAGGATATTATCGATTATGATATGTATCTGTACTTGTCACGTGGGACAGGAGGGTTTTGTTAAATGAAACATTCCACATTTGCCTCCACCTAAAAACTCTTTGAGAACAAAGTGATTTCCAAAGCAAAATTTTAAGCATTTGTCTAGATTTCAGTGCTGCCGTTGTATAATTAGCACTGAAAAATTGGACCCATTTTTCCCAATCATATTTTTGCATTTCACATGCAGTCCCTTCTTCTCTTAAGTCAAATGTAGCAGCTGCTTTTCTTTGGTAAAGGTCGGCAATCTTCAAAGGGATTTAGGCAGCTTTGCTAGACTAGCTGGTCGGTTTATCCTTCTATGACCCACAGTGAGGTTTATTCATCTCAGTTCTAAGAGGCTCTAAAATAAAAGGATCCTTTTACAGGTTTGTCCAGCAATTCAATTTTCATCCTAATAAACCCAGAGAATAAATGTCACGCCGTGTTGTAGCCAAGTGGAGCAGCGTGGTGAAAGCTGTGTTCTTTGGGGGTTTGCGTGTTGCTGAAATGTGCAGCAATGTGGGCTTTTTATCAACCTATCACTTTTTTTTTCAGCCTATGCAACAAAGCATGTGTTGATACATGTGTTCATATATTTATGTTGATATTGGCAAGGAATATTACATATACATAATTTTACTTTATGCCGTTTTCTTTTGCTGTGTTCACATTTAAACCAAAAGTGTGTCTAGAAAATAGAGACAGACTGACATATCTTTGAAGCAAAGTAAGCACCCAAGATTGAGTTGAATATTTTTCCCTTTGTGTTTGTACTTTCATACCCTGCTTCTGAGAGTATTTTTGTGTTTTTGTTTTGTGTTTTTAAATGTCATGCTCTATTAGGAAGGCACTTGACTAAAGCGAGTCACTGCATATTTCTTACCCTTCCCGTCTCCTCTTGCCTCCCCCAGTTCTTGACAGGTGATTCTTTTGAGATCAGTGGCAGTCAGTTTGCGTTACTTACACAGGCTATGTTGAACCATGAACTTTGGGGATGAGAAGCACTTTCCCTTCTTCAAAGGTGACTCACAAAGCCAGTTTCACTTGGTTCTATATTGTTGCATCATTACGTTTGAAAAAGGGGAAAAGATCTGTTTACGAAACCTCAGACTCAAAATCTGGTGTATTTGTCCTAACAGGTCCAATTAGATTCCAAAGCTTTTTTTTTTTTTTAAATCAAGTGTCAGTTATATACCTATTTTGTTGAGAAGGAGGAGGTTTCTTGTAATAGGCATGTTGATCAGGGTTGGTGAGGTCTACCTCCAAGCCAGATCATTCCCCGAAGACCTGAACTGATTCAGGATTTGAAGTAGTATGTTCTAAACAAACTAACAAACAAACAAACAAACAAAAACTTTGTAGAAGTAAATATCAATGAGAAAATGTTTATATGCGCGCGCGCACACACACACACACACACACAATACAAAATGGTGGAATCTTGGGAACATCAGTGGACAGTATTCTCTTTGAAATGGAAGTCAGAGCCTGTTACTTATCTGCTGAGTACCTTCATGTCTCCCTGACTTACAGCCTAAGGTTTCAACCCTAACTAACATTCCAAGCTCCTCATGGCTGTACCCCAGGCTTCCCACAGTCCAGGTCTTGTCTTGGTTCCTCGTGTTCTAACAATGACAAATTGCTTCCTTCTCTCTCCCCCAACCCCTGTAGTACTAGGAAGAGAACTCAGAGGCATTCTATCTCCAAGCTACACCCCCAGCCCTTTTTATTATTTTTTAAAATTTATTTATTTACTTATTGATTTATTGATTTATTGCAGTACTAGGGATTGAACTCAGGGACATTTTACCTCCGAGCTATACCCCCAGCCCTATTTTTTATCTTTATTTTGAAACAGAGTCTCACTAAGTTGCGGAGTGCCTCACTAGGAAGCTGAGGCTGGCTTCGAACCTGGATCCTCCAGTCTTAGCCTCCCAAATGTGTTTTTTTTTAAACAAGGTCTCACTAGGTTGCTGAGAGTCTCAATACATTTCTGAGGCTGTCTATAACCCTGCAATCCTCCTGTTTCAACCTTCCAAGTACTGATATTATAGGTGTGTGCCACCACACCCAGCTCTAACCTTCTCTTAATGTATCTACCTCTTCCATTTCTCTCTGCTTATGTACATGTTATTCATGACTCTAGATGTATCCTTCTTTGATGGTAAACTGTAGCGCTCCCTTCAGGACCAGCTTGCACAGTACTCCTGTGACCCATGCCACCATGTATCCTGAGAGCCTATCAACAGTCATGTGCTATACCACTCTGCGTGTAGTAGCAGGGTCATTTTATATCTTAATCTGTAGTAGACTGAGTTTTGGCAGGGCAGAAACCATGTCTTTCATCTCTCTAACCCCAGCTTGGCACAGAGCCTGGTACATAATATTTGTGGCACTAGAAAGGGAATATCACATAGACTCACTGTTCCATGATGTGGGCACCTGTAGCAGGTGATAGTAACCACAAGTAATAATTATGAAATGCTCCCTGTGTGTCAGGCACTGGCTGTGAACACGCACATGGTCACTTAATCCACTGCAACCCTGTGAGGTTAATTGTAGTCTCACCTGTCTTGTGAATGAGGAAACTGAAACTCAAAGAAATGACACGGAAACATGACCAAAGTGGGATTCAAACCCACTTTCCTGCACTGTGGTCCTTACCACAGTTTTATATTCCTCATCTGAACAATGGCGATGATAATAGATTTGATCAAATTCTTTCAAAAATTGAATGTCATGATTCATGTGAAGCACTCAGCATGGTATCCAGTGAACATTCTGTATGGCTAGTTCTCATTAACCATGAGGCATACTAGGTCCCTCAGATAGCAAGAGGCAGAGGACACATTTGAACCCTAGGTCTCTCTAACAACTGAGCCATGTCCCTAACCCTGATGCTCATGGGCTACCCTGGGGCCCTCCAGCCTTGAAATGCAGGGGGAAACCCTCACTTTGTTTCTTGAGCAAAGCAAAGGCTCCAGCTCTCTCCATCCCAGGCGTCTCTGAGGTAGCACTAGAAGGTGGAAGCAAAGAGCCCCCCACCACCCATCGCTGCGGAACCTGGGAGGGTGATATGGGAATTGTTCAGTAGCGTGGCCACTTAGGCAGGGACCCCCTCAGCAAACATTAGGACATCACCAGCACCTCATTAGACTCTAGCACTAATTACTTATTCCCCCAAGGAGAAGGAAGGTGTGGTACTGGCGCTCTGGGATTCAATCCTAGATCATCTGGTCCCTTAGGCAAGTCATTTCATGTTCACCCAGTGTGAGCCCCCAGTTAAGCTCCAAAAGATGGGGAGACACCATTGCTCCCCTGCCTCCAGAGCCTTCAGGAACACAAGAATTTTCACACCCCTGGACAGTGGCCAGTGTTTTCAGATGAACACACCAATGACTGCTTCATCTGAAAATTATGCTTTATTAAGGGATTAACTTTGTAGAGGCAGTCTGTGTCGATATATTCAGTAGTCAAATCCCATACAACTTTAGGTCCAACAAAAACATACGTTTTTCACTGAGACTAGCTGAGTCATTTAAAAGTATATATGGAGCCTTTTGCAATTCACACTGTTGTAATTGGCGTATAATAATTTAGAAATAAGTATTTTAAATTGGATGCTTGAAGGCGAGGCAGAGTCTAATGAAAGGACATGCACCAGAACTTGCTTTGAAGGATATTGTCTTAAAAACATGATTGAATGCATTTCTATACATCTCTAGATGAAGAGGAAAATTTTCTATTTTCCTTTCCCCCTTGCCCCACTCTCAGACACACACAGAAAATGAAATAAACTTGCAACTGGAACTAAATCATTGTCAGACTAATTGCAGTCAGCTCACTGGCTTTTATTCTCCATGCACATTTGAGAAGGCAAAGGATCTAGATTTATCCTTACCCTTTCACTCCCTTCTGCTAAACAAAGTCAGAATTCCCAGCAGCAGACTCAGTCCCGTCTCTCTGGGGCCCTCCCAACTTCCTGGGTTGTCATTTTTCAACAAAACCACCTTGCACGTGGGTGTTGCTGGGCTGGGGGCTGCAGCACGTCTCGACATTCCATCTCTGAAATGCTTACCAGACTCTATTCTCTGGCCCTAGCAGAAAGCCAGGGGTATGTATGTGTGGGCCTTGTCTACATGCCCAGGTGCATATAATTGCCCAAGTCTATGTGTTGTTACACCAGCAATAAAAATCCAGCAGGGAAATGAATGCTAAAATTAGTTTAGTTGTCCTTTGACAAGATCTCCCCTGTTGAAAAAAATTTTTGTTTATCTAACTGGCTGAGCAGCCTTTGCTAAGATCAGAAATAACTGCCTTGCTTAATGGTGCAGGAGATTGCATTTTGAAGAGTTTCCACTGCATTCTTCTTGAAAAGACATTTGATCTGAAGGATCCAGCCTCTGACAGAGTTACAGCATTTTGGTGTGGGTGTTTTTTGTTTGGGTTTTTTTTTTTCTCCTCTCCTTGTGCTAGTTGTAGGAGGAATGAATGTAGTCCACTGCTGTACCCTGAGTCACTACATCTGTGGACAGGTGGCTAGACAGAGAGCTGGACAGATGGGTGGGTGGTGGATATAGTGGCAGATAGACAATTTGATTTGCCTTAGATGTTGAGCTTGCTATCATTTAAGAGGGAAGAAACCCTGTAATTAGTGTCCTTGCAGGAAGTTTTTGCTAAATCTCACCCTGACTGTGTCTGTGTCCCTCTCCTTGTTCCTTTATAATGTTAATGATCACAAATAAAAAATGCCAACATAATGAAGAAAATCTGTTTTGTTTGTTTGTTTGTTTGTTTGTTTGTTTGTTTTGTGGTATAAGGGATTGAACCCATGGGCATTCTACCTCCGAGCTATACCCCCAGCCCTATTTTTCATTCTTTATTTTGAAACAGAGTCTCACTAAGCTGAAGTAGCTGAAGCTGGCTGTGAGTCTGTGATTCTCTTGTCTCAGCCTCTCAAGTACTCGGATTATAAGTGTGCACCACCACACCCATCTCGAAAAATCTGTTTAAGTAAGTCAAACCAGTGTTTGTGGTTGTAGCAACAAAAACAGCAGACTAAATTGAATTTTCCATTCAACTATATCATTTTAGAAACAGAAAGTACCCTGAATATACTAAAAACCAGGATGTTCAATTTGGATATGATCTCTTAGTAGCTGCCCAAAGGAGGTTCCTTTGACCCACACTGGGAGCTGCTTCTCACACAGGGTAGCTCCAGGGAGGGCTCTCCTCTCTGCCCTTACTTGGCTTTGCTGGTTCTGGCAACCTCCATAGCATCTCACAGTTCTGTTCTTCCAAGAACATCTCCCAAGAGGGTCCCCAGCCAGAAGTTGAAGAATCTCAAGGATCAGGGGCCTTCATGACCTCCCCTCATAAGCTAAGCTGAAGTGCCACAATGCAGGAAAACCTGCCA
>PVLC010032142.1:0-18344 GCA_004027655.1 Graphiurus murinus | reverse complement strand
ATCCCAGCATTCGGGAGGCTGAGACCGGAGGATCCGGGTTCGCGGCCAGCCTCAGCTACCTAGTGAGGCACTCCGCAACTTAGTGAGACTCGGTTTCAAAATAAAGAATAAAAAATAGGGCTGGGGGTATAGCTCGGAGGTAGAATGCCCCTGAGTTCAATCCCCAGTACCGCAAAAAAAAAAAAAAAAAAAAAAAACATACTCAAACTGGCTGTGGTGGCCCACGCTTGTAATCCCAGTACTTGGGATGCTGAGACAGGAGGATCGTAGGTTTGAGACCAGCCTCAGCAACTTAGCGAGAACTCGTTTCAAAATAAAAAATAAAAATTATGCTGGGTTGTAGCTTGGAGGTAGAAAGAACACTCCTGAGTTCAATCCCCAGTACCACACGAGCGCGCGCGCGCGCACACACACACACACACACACCATAGTCAATTTGACCAGCTCACTATGAAAAAAAAAGAGCAACAATCCTTTTCCTTTTTCATTTGGATCTAGACAAAGCTAATATTTAATTTACACAAAGAATTAAAAACAAACCAGGTGTGGTGCACACCTGTAATTCTAGTATTTGAGAGGCTGAGATAGGAGGATTGCAGGTTCAGCGCCAGCCTCAGCAACTTAGTGAGGCCCTCCACAACTTAGTAAGACCCTATTTCAAAATAAAAAAATAAAGTAGGGCTGGGAGCATAGCTCAGAGGTAGAAAGCCTCCCCAGTACCCTCCCTCCAACACACATAAAGAGCTGGGTACAGTAGGGCATGCCTATAATCCCAGTGCAGAGGGCTAGGGATGTAGCTCAGTGATAGAGCACCCCCAAGTACCACAAATAAATAAATAAATATTAAAATACAAAATATATGCTGGTTTTATATAACTTTAATATTCTACCCAAACCTCAGATTTACATAACTATAGCCACAGGTTATGGTTTGGATCTGCTCTGTCCCCCACAGCCTCATGTGTTGAAAGTGGTGAGTGAATCCTGAGGGCTCTGACCTCATCAGTGGAGTGAGCCACTGAATGGACCATTGGGAGGGGTGGAAACTGTAGGGAGTGGGGCCTAGCTAAAGGGAGTGGGTTCTTGGGGGTGTGTCCTTGGAGACTCTGTCTTCTCACTGGCCTCTCCCTCTCTCCGTCCCTCTCTTTCTGCTTCCCAGCTGCCATAAGGTGAGCAGCTTTGCTCCACCACACCCTTTTGCCATGATGTAATGTCTCACAGGCCCAGAAACAATGGAGTCAGCTGACCATGGACTGAAGCCATGAGCCAAAATAAACCTTTTCTCTTTCAGAGTGATTTTCTCAGATATTTTGTCACAGCAATGAAAATATATATATATATATATATAAAATATATATAAATATATATATTTATAAAATATATATATAAAATATATATAAATATATATATTTATAAAAAATATATATATATTTAATCCTAGAAGTCAAGCACAAGCCCAGAAGGGGGTGTGATCATCACAGGACAATCATTTAACTCTGGCTATTGTTTGCCTGTTATGAGATGGGTCTCTGACCTACATTGTGTGTGTGTGTGTGTGTGTCTTTGGTGTATTAATAGAGATTGAACCCAGTGGTGCTCTACCATTAAACTATACCCACAGCCCACAGTCCCTTTTATTTTTTATTTTGAAACAGTTTCATGAAGTTACTGAGACTGTCGTCAAACTTGCCTCCTGAGATCTCCTGTCTCAGCCTCCCAGGTACTGGGATTATAGAGGTGCACCACTACACTCAGCTTAGAGTGATTTTCAAGCATTGAAATGGACACTTTAGTATGTATAATAAGCAAACTAGTTTAGGCCTTTTTTAAAGTATGCTATATTATTATTTCAGAAAAGAAATGGTTTATGGATATATGAGTAGTTTCTGATGTTTAAAGTTATAGGCGCTACCTGGATGTAGTGGTGCACACCTGTAATTCCAGCTGTTTGAGAGGCTTAGGCAGGAGAATCACAAGTTTGAGACCCACCTGGACAATTTAGCAAGATTCTGTCTCAAAAAAAAAAAAAAAAATGGTGGTGTAGGGGATAGGATGTAGCTCTGTGATAGAGTACCCCGGGTTCAATCTGCAGCACTTCAAAATAAATAAATAAAGAAGTGAATAAATAATAAAGTAGTAGGATTGGGAGGGTTAAGGATTGAGAAAGTGCCAAACACCCTCAGTAAAATCAGCACTCTGACTCTCCTTTGTTAGGCTGTCATCTCCCTGGCAAAGCTGGTACACCTGTGGCTTTGCGGAGAGCTGGATCCTGTTCATCTTTGGGCTGAGGCTGAAGGCTGCGTCTTTCTTCCAGGGCTTTTTTAGTTTGACATTTCCCTCTTGATTTTTTGCTTCCCATTCTTGGGTTCTGGCTTCTGGGAGCCCTTCCCTGGATTGCTCTTGTTGCTGTGTGACCATCTTTCTGTTTCCTATTTAAGTTCTAATTCAAGATGGTTCTGCTGCCTAGGGTGCTCCTCCACTCCCAGCTGCAGACAGTTGATCTTGTCTCATTTGAAGAGCAGATTGTCCAACTCAGTAGACTGGCGGTCTTGCTCAGCCTGGCACAATCTTTGTTCCAGTCGTTTAATAGTAGCAGCCATCTGACTAGTTTTCTCTTCCAAGCAAGTTCACTTTTCTGTTTTATTCCTAAGTCAGAACTCTGCAGCTTAAAGACAAGCTCGTGCTTGAGAGCCCTGAGAGCATCCAGCTGCTGCAGCAGACACCAGAGCATCCTGCTTCTCATGTACATCCTTCTCCAGCATCTTCAAGCCAATTCCATCTCCTTTCTCATGCTGATCTACATCTCCAATTCTTTGTCACCATCCAATCGTAACTGTGTCTCCTCTAAATGTCTTCTTGCTTTACTTAGTGCCTGCCCTTCTGCAGTTCTGTCTTCCTAGGCCCCTTCCAACTGGATTCTGATATGTAGGAACTTCTTTCTTTAACTTGTTCCATTTCTTCTTGCAAGATAATAATCCTGCTGCTTATGACTGCAAGCTTCTCTGTCAGTTTGGTGTGGGATTTTCCTTTTTTTTTTTTTTTTTTTTTGCGGTACTGGGGATTGAACTCAGGGGCATTCTACCTCTGAGCTATACCCCCAGGCCTATTTTTTATTCTTTATTTTGAAACCGAGTCTCACTAAGTTGCGGAGGGCCTCACTAGGTAGCTGAGCCTGGCCGTGAACCCAGATCCTCCGGTCTCAGCCTCCTGAATGCTGGGATTACAAGCGTGCGCCACCACGCCCAGCTTGGTGTGGGATTTTTCTAATGCATCTACCTTAGTTTGAAGGTTATTCACAGTAGCATTGTAGATGTCTGCTGAGTTCTTCTGCACACTTCTACTGGTCCAGAATTGCAGTAATCTGACTACCCCCCTCACTACTTTCACTGCTGTTCCCATCCTTGAGATACATTGAAAAATCTATAACTCTAATCTGAGAGTCCAAATCTTCTCCTTTGATACTGAAATTAGTATCAGTGACATGCAGGCCCACCAATAAACCAGCAATTATAGCTCCTTCTTCTATCATGAGGGCACTGGGTTTATAGAATTCACTGAGAAGTTCCTTATTCCTGATCAAAGCTGTTATATATTCTGGAAGTTTCTTTTTATTAATACTAAATGAAGCTGGGCGTGGTGGCGCAAGCTTGTAATCCCAGCATTTGGGAGGCTGAGACCAGAGGATCCAGGTTCGAGGCCAGCCTCAGCTACCTAGTGAGGCACTCCGCAACTTAGTGAGACTTGGTTTCAAAATAAAGAATAAAAAGTAGGGCTGGGGGTGTAGCTCGGAGGTAGAATGCCCCTGAGTTCAATCCCCAGTACCGCAAAAAAAAAAAAAAAAAAAAAAATACTAAATGAAGCTCTGCCTGCTGGAAGATCTTTAATACTTGCTATTATCTCTACAGCTTCTGTAACAAAATTTTCTACCAGTTTGAGAGGCCTGTAGAAGGATTTATTTTGCCCAAGAAATGTTTTCTTGGCTTTCAAGCCATGTTTCAGATAGTGCTCCATCACCACGAAGAATTGCTGCAGGGGTACATGAGTCCTCTCAAGGTTCAGAGTGGATTCAGTTGAGCCCTTGAGACTCAGCCTGGCCACGTTCATCAGGTTCTTACATTCATTAGCTATGGAGATGATTCGGATGATGCTTGCTGCCACAGCCGCTCCTGCTCAGGTAGCTCAGCAGCAAAAAGGGAAGCAGGAGTGGGGCGATGGCAGGGTCTTCCAGGTGCACTGCTGTGCTGCTGCTGCAGCGAAGCCCATGCCTCCATCACCTGGGTAGAGCAGGAAGAAGGGGCTGGAAATCTGATTTCAAATGCCCAAATCCTGAGTCCTGTAATCCTAGCCCTGTTATTCTTTGGCACCTAAGCAGAGAAAAGCTATTTATTTATTGCGATTCTAGGGATTGAATCCAGGGGCATTCTGCCTCTGAGCTACATCCCCAGCCCTATTCTATTTTTATCTTGAAACAGGGTGTCACTAGGTTGATGAGATTTTCACTACTTACTGAAGCTGTCCTTGAACCTGTGATTCTCGAGTCTCAGTTTCCCAAGTACTGGGATTACTGGTGTGCACCATCACACCTAGCTGAGAAAAGCACTTTATTAAAAAAACCAAAAGATAGTTGGGCATGGTAGCACATGCTTATAATCCCAGAACTTGGGAGGCTGAGACAGGAGGATCACAGGTTCGTGGCCAGCCTCAGCAACTTAACGAGGCTCATTACAACTCAGTGAGACCCTGTTTCAACATAAAAAATAAAATAGGGCTGAGTGTGTACCTCAGAAGTAGAATTTCCCCTTGTTTCAATCCCCAGTACAAACAAACAAACGAACAAACAAACAAACAAAGACAACATGCCAATATGCCAAGTGGAGATGGTTTAGTTAGCTTTCATTGTCGTGACAAGTACCTGACAGTCAACTTAGAGGAAGAAAGATTTATTTTGGCTCATAGTTTCAGACCATGTACAGCTACACACATTGTTTTTAGGCCAGTGGCAAAGCAGAAACATCACGGAGGAAGGGCATGGCAGAGGAAAGCTGCTCAGCTCATGTAAGCCAGGAAGCAGAGGTGGAGGAGGAAGGGCACAAGGACAAGATATAATCCCCAAGTGCACACCCCCAAGGACTCACTCCCTTCGACTAGGAACCATCCATCAATGGATGAATCCATTGATGAGGTCAGAGCCCTCATGATCCAACCACTTCTCTAAGCCCCATCTCTGAACATGGTTGCTGCACAGGGGACCAGGCTCTCAGCACGTGAGCCTCTGGGGACACTCCAGAGCCAAACAGAACAGGTCCCAAATGTTTGCCAGGCGAACCAGAATCACCGTGGCTGCTTTTAAAACACATTTCCACATTCCACTCCTAGAGAATGGAAGCCAGATGGTTTGTGTTGGGATCTGGGAAACTACATTTTTCTTTACTCATTTTCTCTCTTCTGAATATAACTTGGGGCAGTCCTTGAGTCTCATTTTAACCCTTCTGTCATTACTTAGGGCTTTAGGAACATTAATGCTCTTTGACACCAACAGCCTATAAGTTAATGCAGAATGCATACTATAAGTATGTAAGAAAGAACTATCCCTATGATAGGTATAGTGGACAAAGCATTGGAATTGAGTTCAAGTCAAAACTCTACCACTTCCTATGTATCCTTTTGGATACACATATTTGCAAAATGTGAATAATTTCTACATTTGGAAATGCCACTAAAGAGTATCTCATCTTAGTCTTCAATATATATATTTTAGCCGATTATAAATTGTCCTATATAACTTCACAGAAATGTTATAATGAGTGTGTGAAGATAACAAAGACCAGATAGTGCCTACCATCAAACCATTTCCAACTAGTGGGCTAGGAAGATATATCCTATTTTAGTTGTCATACTAAACCAAATGAAGGAAAGAGAGAGAGTTAAACAAAAAAGAGCCAATTTTGAGAACTTCTATAGGATGACTTCTACTATTCAACTCCCATAAGAGTCAAGGGAAGCTTGCAACACAAATATAAAATGAAATGCTAGTGAAATGCTGTGATAAATCAAGTACTGACTTAGATTTTTCCATCATGTGTGGTGACAGGATTTAGTAATTTATTGTGCCTGACTTTTGCCTTTGTCTTTGTTTGTTTTGATACTGGGGATTGAATCCAGGGGCATTCTATCTCCAAGCTACATCCCTGGCCCTTTTTATTTATTTTTTAAAATTGCTGAGGCTGTCCTCGAACCTACAACCCTCTGTCTCAGCCTCCCAAGTACTGGGATTATAGGCATGCACTACCACACCTGGCTTAGCTTTGTTTTTAATGAAGGGTATCAATATTACCATCTGTATCACATCTGCCAAAATGCTCGTTTATTTTTAAGCTAAGCACTTATGGTTTCTTTCTTTAAATACCAATTTTTACTGGCAGTAAATACAGGATACAAAAGCCTACTTGAGGTAGGTGTGGTGGCACACATGTGTAATCCCAGTACTTAGGAGGCTGAGACAGGAGGATTGCAGGTTCATGACTAGCCTCAGCTACTTAATGAGGCCCTCCACAACTTAGTAAGACTCTGTTTCAAAAATAAAGAAAGAAAGAATAAAAAATAGGGAGTCGGGTGTGGTGGCACACACTTGTAATCCCAGTACTTGGGAGGCTGAGACAGGCGGATCAGGGTTTGAGGCCAGCCTCAGCTACTTAGTGAGGGTCTCTGCAACTTAGTGAGACCCTATTTCAAAATAAGGAATAAAAAATAGGACTGGAGGTGTAGCCCAGAGGTAGACTGCCCCTGGGTTCAATCCCCAGTACTGCAAAAAATAATAATAAAAATAAAAATAAAAAATAGGGCTAGGGTGTAGTCAGAGGTAGAATGCCCCTGGGGTCAGCATAAATAAATAAATAAATGCCTATTTGAGTGTGAAATAATATTACACATAGACAAAAATTCAGCTAGGAGTAGAGAAATACAGAATAAATTTTTTTAGCTATAGGAAAACTACATGGATGTGCAGAATTAGTATCTTAGTATCTGCAACTAACCCCAGCCTTCTGAGGACTAAAATCATTGGCTTTTCTGTCCTCCTTCAAGGAAAGAAGCACTAACATTGTGGGTTGAGTATGACATTCCAGACAGTAACTGGTATTTTGGTATTTCTGCATCAGTGTTGTTGGGATCCCATTAATAAAGTATTTCTTTTCTTTCTTTCTTTCTTTTTTTTTTTTTTTTGCAAATACTTTATTTTTGTAATGTGCTTTTATTGGTGCATTATAGTCTCACATCATAATGTCAATCATGTTGTCAGTGACATACATGCACACAGCACTTGGTGGGTCCCACACCGCCTCTCCATTTCCCCCCTTCCCAGTACAAAGTATATATGTAGTCGATGGTAGTATTTCCATTGATGAACCTCAGTCTCCCCCCTCCCCTTCCCTTAAACCACCTCCCTGGCTCCACTGGGGTTTCTCCTCCATTGTCTAGAGCCCCTCTGGTATCCCAATTACTCCCTAGCTTGCGCATATTAGAGAAAACATATGACCCTTTATTTTCTGTGACTGGCTAATCTCACTTAACATAATGTTCTCCAGGTCCTTCCATTTTCTTGCAAATGACATAATTTTGTTCTTTATTGTTGAGTAGAATTCCATTGTGTGTGTTTCCCATAATTTTGTTATCTATTCATCTGTTGATGGACATCTAATTTGGTTCCATAATTTGGCTATTGCAAATTGTGCTGCTATGAATATGGGTATACATATATTACTGTAGTTCTCTGATTTGAACCCCTTTGGAAAGATAACCAGGAGTGGTATAGCAGATCATGTGGTAGATCCATTCTCAGCTTTCTGAGGTATTACTGTTGTGGGATAACCCGGTCCCACACGTGGGTCCTTGGCATCTGTGATAAAAAGAATTTTAACACGTGCCATTTAGGAACAAAAAGTAGGAATTTATTTAGGAAAAATAAGGAAAAGGGGAGAAAAACAGGTGAGCAGACATCTTCCTGTCCAGATGCGCTTCCCAGGTCCCAAGAGAGAGAGGCGTGGTTAACTCCTTCTTTTATAGGCTTTTAAGAGGGGTGGGCACAGAAGAGGTCTGGACCTCCTCCTTCTTCAGGTATTGGTGGGCACAAATTGAGTAGGTGGTCAAATTGAGTCCTTCCTCTTTCTCAGGTTTCAAGATGGGTCTGCCCTTGGCTGTAAATTTCCAGTGTCCTTTGTCCTGGCTCTTAGGTGGGGGCAGGGCCTAAGGAACTTCCAAAGATGGAATGGAGGCTGCCGCGCTTCAGTTCCAGGTGTTTATATTAAAGTGATATCTGTATTTTTCTTTTCCATTTGTCTCCTTCCTGCCTAATTATTTCTTCTATCCTATATCATTACCACACTGATCTCCATAGGAGCTGAACTAATTTGCAATCCCACTGACAGTGTAGAAGAGTTCCTATTTCCCCATATCCTCACCAACATTTATTGTTATTTGACTTCTTGATGATTGCCATTCTGATTGGGGTTAGATGGAATCTCAGTGTAATTTTAATTTGCATCTCCCTGATTGCTAATAATGTTGAACATTTTTTCTTGTATCTATTGGCCATTTGTATCTCTTCTTCCTTGAAGAGTCTATTCAAGCTGGGCGTGGTGGCACACGCTTGTAATCCTAGCATTTGGGAGGCTGAGATTGGAGGATCTGAGTTCGAGGCCAGCCTCAACTACCTAGTGAGGCACTCCGCAATTTAGTGAGACTCTGTTTCAAAATAAAGAATGAAAAAAAAATAGGGCTGAGGGTATAGCTCGGAGGTAGAATGCCCCTGAGTTCAATCCCCAGTACTAAAAAAAAAAAGAAATAAAGAAAGGAAAGAAATGGGTAAATGAATTGAATATTGATTGAATAGACTCTTTTTTTTTTTTTTTTTTTTCGGTACTGGGGATTGAACTCAGGGGCATTCTACCTCCGAGCTATATCCCCAGCCCTATTTTTTATTCTTGACTTTGAAACAGGGTCTCACTAAGTTGTGAAGGGCTTCACTAAGTAGCTGAGGCTGACTGTGAATCTGTGACCCTCCTGTTTCAGCCTCCCAAGTATTGGGATTACAAGCTTTCACTATCATGCCCAGCTTTTGGTTTAGGTTTTCTAATGTCTTTGGTTCAACTTAGGTAGGTTGTATATGTCTAGAAATCTGTTGATTTCTTCCATGTTTTCCAGTTTACTGGAATGTAAAATTTCAAAATATTTTCTAATGATCCTTTGAATTTCCCCACTGTCTGTGGTAATGTCTCCTTTTTCATTTCTGATTTTAATAATTTGGGTTGATTCTCTCTTTGTTTTGGTTGGGTTGGCTAGGGGGTTGTCAATTTTGTTAATCTTTTCAAAGAACCAGCTTTTTGTTTTGTTGATCCTTTGTATTGTTTCTTTATTATCTATTTCACTGATTTCTGCTCTGATTCTAATTATCTCCAGCCTTCTACTGGCTTTGGGATTAGAATGTTCCTGTCTTTCTAGGTCCCTGAGGTGTGTCATTAGGTTGTTTTTGGTGACTCTCTATTTTTCTTATGTGTATACTCAGCGCTATAAATTTTCCTCTTAACACCACCTTCAAAGTATCCTATATGCACCAGGTATGGTGGCGCACACTTGTAATCCCAGTATTTGGGAGGCTGAGACAGGAGGATCTGGGTTGGTCGACAGCCTCAGCTACTTAGTAAGGCCCTCTGCAACTTAGCGATACCCTGTTTCAAAATAAAGGATAAAAAATAGGACTGAGGGTGTAGCTCGGAGAAAGAATACCCCTGGGTTCAATCCCCAGTACTGAAAAAAAAAAAAAAAAACCCATCCTATACACACTTGTAATCCCAGTACTTGGAAGACTGAGACAGGAGAATTGCAGGTTCATGGCCAGCCTCAGCAACTTAGTGAGACCTTCTGCAACTTAGTGAGACCCTGTTTCAAAATAAAGAATAAAAATTAGGGCTAGGGGTGTAGCTCAGAGGTAGAATGTCCCTAGGTTCAGTTCCCAGAACTGCAAAAAATATAAATAAATAAATAAAAATAAAGAATAAAAAATAGGACTGGGAGTGTAGCTTGGAGGTAGAATGCCCCTGGGTTCAATCCCCATTACTGGAAAAAAAAATGTCCTATAGATTTTAGTACATCATGTCTCTATTTTCACTTAATTCCAGGATTTTTTTTTTCAGTCTCCATGTATTTATACAATTTCTTTTGGTCTTCCTGTTGTTGATTTCTACTTTCATTCTCTTGTGATCTGAGAAGATGCAGGGAATTATATTACATTTTTTTGAATTTGCTGATGCTTGCTTTGTGGCCCAGGATGTGGTCTATTTTGCAGAAGAGTCCATGGGCAGCTGAAAATAATGTGTATTCAGCTGTTGCTGATTGAAATATTCTGTATATGTCTATTAGGTCCACATTTGGTTTATTGTGTTCTGAAAGAATCTTTACTCAACTTTTGTCTGGAACATTGATCTAGTGACATGGGTGGTGTGTTGAAGTCTGTGTATTTGGGGCAATTTGAGACCTGATGTTCTGAAGAGTTTGATTTACAAATGTGGGTGCACCCACATTTGGGGCATAATTGTTTACTATTCTTGTTGGATTGTTCCCTTTATTAATAAGAGGTGACCCATTTTGTCTCTTCTGATGTGTTTCAGCTTCTTTGTCAGATATGAGCATTGCTACCCTTGCTTGTTTTCAGTCTCCATTTGCATGGTATCATGGTATATCTTTTTCCGTCCTTTCACCTTTATCATATGGATATCTTTGGCTCTAAGGTGAATTTCTTGCAAGCACCATATAGTTAGATTATGTGTTTTAATCTACATTGCCAGTCTATGTCTTTTAATTGGGGAGTTAAGACCTTTGGCATTCAGTGTTATTATTGAGATATGATTTTTGTTTCCTGTCATTTTGAGTTCTATTTTCTGTTTGATGTAGTGTTATTTCTCCTTTGCTTAGTTGCCTACCTGGTGGGGTTCACCTCTTCTCTGATTCTGGAATTTACTTTGCTTCTTCTTCTTCTTCTTCTTTTTTTTTTTTTTTGCAGTACTGGGGATGGAACCTGGGGGCATTCTACCTCCAAGCTACAGCCCAAGCCCTATTTTTTATTCTTTATTTTGAAACAGGGTCTCGCTAAATTGCAGAGGGCCTCACTAAGCAGCTGAGGCTAGGTGGGAACCCAGATCCTCCAGTCTCAGCCTCCCAAATGCTGGGATTACAAGCATGCGCCACCACGCCCAGCACTTTGCTTCTTTTTCCTTCTTTGTGTATTATTTCGTTAAGTACTTTCTCTAGTGCTGGCTTGGTAGTCATGATTCTTTAAATTTCTGCTTGTCTTGGAGTGTTTTTATTTATCTATCAACTTTAAATGATTTCTGAGCCGGGCGTGGTGGTACACGCTTGTAATCCCAGCATTTGGGAGGCTGAGACCGGAGGATCTGGGTTTGAGGCCAGCTTCAGCTACCTAGTGAGGCACTCCACAACTTAGTGAGACCCTGTTTCAAAATAAGAAATAAAAAAAATAGGGCTGGGGATGTAGCTCGGAGGTAGAATGCCCCTGAGTTCAATCCCCAGTACCGAAAAAAAAAAAAAAAAAAAAAAAAAAAAAAAAAAAAAGATTTCTGTGCTGAATATAGCAGTCTTGGTTGGAAGTTGTTTTCTTCCAGGGTATGGAGTACATCATACCAATCCCTCCTGGCATTCATGACTTGGGTTGTGAAGTCTGGAGTGATTTTTATTGATTTGCCCCTGAATGTCATCCATTCTTTTGTTCTTGATGCTTTTAAGATTCTTTTCTTGGCCTCCATGTTAGTCATTTTAATTATTATGTGGCATGGGGATGTCTTTCTTTGATCTTGTCTTAACAGTATTCTTTATGTCTCCTGTATGTGGATGTCCAAGATTTCTCTGAAATTATTTCTCTGAAGAGGTTTCTGATACCCTTGGTCTGTGCTTCTAGATCTTCTTCAATGCCTTTTATCTGTAAGTTAGGATGTTTTGTATTGTCCCATATTTCTTGGATGGTTAGGTTGTGTTGTTGTAATGTCTTCTGTATACTGTTGACTGTGTTTTCAGTTTTGAATGAACTGTCTTCCAAGAGTGATACTCTGTTTTCTGTGTGGTCTTTAATATATTTATTGACTCCTTCATTTTGCTCAAAGCCTCTTTCTGGTTCTTTCTTGGAGCCTCAATTTCCTCCTTCATTTCTTGTATACTTTCTTTAAGACCTTTCATCATATTGAAGATCAAAATTTGGAGTTCTCCTTCTTGCATTTCCTGCAGATCAGTATTGGTACTCTCCCTTATTATTGAGTTATGGGAGTTTATTATTTCCTCACTGTTCCTCATTCTCATATATTCAGAGTTCTCAGGTTCATGTTTCTGTTGTCTTGGCACCTTCTTCTTCTTTGTGCATGAGTCATGTATCTATTTGCTATCCCTTTATAATAAGGTCTATACCAGGGTATATATTTGCCTCTGTCAATTGGGCTCATATAATCAAACTTTTGGGTTTGTCCCCGAGAGCCTCATTGTTTATTTATTCATTTTTGCAGTACTGGGGATTGAACCCAGAGACATTCTACCACCGAGCTACACCCCTAGTCCTATTTTATAGTCTTTATTTTGAAACAGGGTCTTACTAAGTTGTGGAGTGCCTCACTAGGTAGCTCACCCGAATCCTCCGTTCTCAACCTCCCAAGTACTGGGATTATAAGCATGCACCACCACACCCAACTTCCCGGAGCCTCTTTAACTAGATATAGTTCTTAGTGCAGGCAGACAAGAATCTCTGATTGGCTGCAGGCCACCATGTTCTCCAGACCTAAACTCTGCTGGCCAGAGACTATGATGTTCTGATTAGAGCCTTCAGCCTGCTGGTTGGGGTTTAGTGCCCCACAGACACAACTGCTGCTCTGCTGGTTGTGATCCCATGATACTGCAGAGCACTGACCTCTGGCCTCTGTGGCCAGTGGGCTTACGCTCAGCAAAGCAGGTGATTGCTATTTTCTGAGCTTGTGGTTTGGCTCACTGGGCTTTGATGGCCCCTGAGCTGCTTGTTATGATAACCTGCAGTACTGTAAGTCATTAGCATGCATGCATGCCAGACACAATCTCTGCTGGCAGACAGAGTGTTGAGTTCCCAGCCTGTAGCTGTATTCAAGTGAAACCCTGCTGGGCCCCTAACCTCCCAGCCCCCATGTGTGGCCTGACCAAGATGGTGCCACTGCCACTCTCCGCCCAAGGGCCAAGATCTGGCAGGAAGAGATTGTACAGTTCTAAGCTTGGGACTTGGTTGGCTCAGTTTTTTAGCCCCAGGGACACTGCTGCTGCTCTGGGCACCTGCAGTCACATGAGCTCTTGTTGACCTCTGGCTTTGGTGCTTGTAGCTCTCAAACACAGCCCTTGTTTTTTGAGCCTGCAACTCAGTAGGCTGAGTTATTTCTCCCAAGACACCACCGCCAGGTATCCTGTGATGATCCCTGGGCACCCTACAAGGGCTCTACAACAGAGGACTGCAAGTCTCTCCCACCTGACTGTCTCTAGGAGTTATCTGCTAATTCACATTTCTGCTGTTTTGACAGTAGCCCCAACCCCACCTCTGCAAGGGTGATTTGCAAAGTTTCAGACCCCAGCAAGTCTTTTTCCTTGCCATGCCCTGTGGTCATGCAGGGTGATCTCCTGCTGAGAAGGCTTGTAAACTTACAGTCAGGATGAGCACTGCTCCAGATCCCTGCAGGAAGAGATGGGTTCAGTTGCAGATCCAGAAACCAGCTAGGTCATCTGGGCAGCAGGGTCCTTGTTGCGTGTGGAGTGAAATGGTCTGTAGTCACTGACCTCACAACAATTCACAGATTCTTCCTGGAGGTCTTGGGGAGCTGTGGTGCTGGCAGCCACCAGCCCCAAGTGTGGCCTGGCCAAGATGACACTGCCACTCTCTGTTCACAAGATAAAATGCGAGGAGTTCTTTACATTCCTCTGCTCTCTTTTCTGGCTCTGATTCTTCCATGTTTCAACTTTCATTGTTTTATTAAGTTTTTCACTGCTTTTCTTCCCTTATCAAGAAGCAGTCTTCGAGCTGGGCATGGTGGTGCACGCTTGTAATCCCAGCATTCGGGAGGCTGAGACTGGAGGATCCGGGTTCACGGCCAGCCTCAGCTACCTAGTAAGACACTCCGCAACTTAGTGAGACCCTGTTCCAAAATAAAGAATAAAAAATAGGGCTGGGGTTATAGCTCGGAGGTAGAATGCCCCTGAGTTCAATCCCCAGTACTGCAAAATAAATAAATAAATAAATAATATAACCAGGAAAGCAAATTGAAAAAGGAAAAAGGAAATAATTATGAATCAAGTTTAAATACTGTTAAGTGGACACTAAAAGCTGAGTTGTAACAGCTCCTCACACCAACAGCATGACCACACAGGCGCCAACTGAAGTTCTCTCCCATGCCTTGTTAATATCCAGCAAACTGTAGCAGTACAATTATTTCATATCACATTTAAGGAGAACAAGGAACAATTTACAAAAAGTACAATTGTATATCCTTAAACCTTCCACACATACTGCCAAGACACGCTGCACATGCTGGGATGGGAGGACTTAAATTTCTATACCTTGTCTATTGCACCCAGAGTACTGGTTGAAATTCACTTTCTCTCTGAGAGGACCAAATGGAATATGGGAGTGTTTTTGACACTGTAAAAAACTATAATCATGGTATTTTTATAAAATGCAATTTAACTGAAAAGAAACCTTCTATCATTATAAGTCATAAATATAACTGTTCAAAGAATAGTAGCACCTTTTACCTGGTCTCCTAAATGTTTGTGAATCTGAGACTAACTAGACTTACCAGACCCAGGGCAAAAACAAAGGTTATTTTATCACCATTATAAAGATTTTCTTTTTTTTTTTTTGTCAATTTGGACTTAACCTACCAGTGTTTTACTAAGTTGTAGAGGGTCTCACTAAGTAGCTGAGGCTGGCCATGAACCTAAGATCTTCCTGTCTCAGCCTCTGAAGTACTGGGATTACAAGCATGTGCCACCACCCCCAATTATAACCAGTTCTGAGTAGAACGGTGGTAGGGGAGAGGGCCAGGATGAGGAGGAAAGGTCAGGGGACATGTCATCTGTGATTCTGTACTATATTACTTAAGAGGCTGGGAAAATGTGTGGTCAGAAACATAGCAGTTTATCCTTACTGCCTTAGAAAAGACAATCCGTCCAGTCTGTGCTTTTGACAGTGTGCAAAATGTCAGTAATAATGCCTCTGGGGCTCAGATGAACAGAGAGCATCAATCAACCGGGACTCCAGAAGGAAGGCTCCCAACCTGAGAAGTCCTTCAGTGCCATTCCCATTACTGTTCTCACCCAGACGATGCTACAGAGGACTTTTGCTTATTTATCTCCACCAGACAAACGTGATTGGACAGAATCACAGTTCCAGGATCCACATGGAAAAACGTCAGAAGTGGCTGAAGTAAGAGCAGCAGCTCCTTTCCTCTGACTCCAGAGCGCCACCCTGTGACCTCAGATTTCCCTCTGAGGGAATTGCTGTAGAGGTAGCCCAGTTCCACTTTGCTGAGAGAGAACTTGGAACAAAAAGTTCCACGACTTACTGAGAGAGAGCAAATGCTTTGTAGCGGTTAGGTCCATAGCTCCTGAGATTGTCTCCCAAGGCATCTTGGGTGTGAAGCAGAGAGTTGCATCAGATAAAAGTGATTTGGGGGGCAAGAGATAGCTTTCAGGATAAGGTGGATGGCTCTTCTTTCCCTTCAGTCTTTTCTCCCCACCCCAAAGTCTGCAAAAATGCTACCATCTTTTCCTATTAGCACCCTCTTAGAGGAGGAAGGTGACACTTCTATAACTCCATGTGTACAAGAGTAGACATCAGGAAAGCCCTGTACTAATATGAGAGTTATAAACCTCAGGACTCCCCAGAAAACTCTGGCAAGCTTTCAATCTCAGAACATGATTAGCAACCACCAGCTACTGATGGGTTCTGCTGTTTGTTCATTTTTTAACTGTCATTTTGAGTTCTTCTCTTAATTTTGAGAACTGAAATTTGTGTGTGTGTGTGTGTGTGTGTGTGTGTGTGCGTGTGTGTGTGTGATACTGGGGATTGAACCCAGGGACATTACCCTATCCCTATTTTACTTTGAAACAGGTTCTCACTAAGTTGCTGAGGCTAGCCTTGACCCTGCAATCCTCAGCTTCCCAAGTGCTAAAATTATATGCCTGGCTTTTCTTCTTTGGTACTGAGTATAGTATCCAGGGCCTCGTGCATGCTAGACAAGCACTATACCACTGAAATACAGCCCTAGCCCTGCATTTCCAAAAAAAAAAAAAAAAAAAAAAAAAAAAGGCCAGATATATGCGTGTTAACTCAGATATATGCTGAGACAGGAGGACCCAAGGTTCAAGGAGAGCCTCAGCAATGTAGCAATACTCTCAGTAACCTAGAGACCTTTTTTTTCTTTTTTTTGGTACTGGGAATTGAACTCAGGGGCATTCTACCTCCAAGCTACATTCCCAGCCCTATTTTTATTCTTTATTTTTATTTTTATTTTTATTTTTATTTTTTTTTTGCGCGGTAACTGGGGATTGAACTCAGGGGCATTCTACCTCCAAGCTATACCCCCAGCCCTATTTTTTTTTTCTTTTTTTTTTTTTTTTTTTGCGGTACTGGGGATTGAACTCAGGGGCGTTCTACCTTCCAGCTACACCGCCAGCCCTATTTTTTACTCTTTATTTCGAAACCAGGTCTCACTAAGTTGCAGAGTGCCTCACTAGGTAGCTGAGGCTGGCCGCGAACCCGGATCCTCCGGTCTCAGCCTCCCGAATGCTGGGATTACAAGCGTGCGCCACCATGCCCGGCTTTCCCCAGCCCTATTTTTTATTCTTTATTTTGAAACAGGATCTCACTCAGTTGCAGAGGGCTTGAGAGACCCTTTTTTAAAACAAAAAATAAAAAGGGTTTAAGCTATAACTCGAGGTAGAATGCCCCTGGGTTCAAACCTCTGTAACACACACACACACACACACACACACACACACACACACACACACAATTGTCTGCTTAAGAATCATGCATAGAGAATTCTTTTTCAAAAGGATAAAACAGAGCTAGGCATGGTGACATCCACTTGTAATACCAGTTCTTGGGAGGCTGAGACAGGAGGATTACAGGTTCATGACCAGCCTCAGCAATTTAGTGAGGCCTTCTGCAACTTAATGAGAACTGTTTCAAAATAAAAGAATAAAATTGGGTTGGGGGTGTAACTGGGAGGTAGAATTCTCCTGGGTTTATCCCCAGTACCACACACACACACACACACACACACACACACACACACACACAGGATAAAATAGGCATGCCTGTAATCTCAGTACTTAGGAGGCCAAGATAGGAGAATCACATTTCAAGGACAGCCTTGGCAACATAGCAAGACTCTCAGCAACCTAGTGAGATCCTGTTTCAAAATAAAAAATAAGGCCAGGCATGGTGGCACACACTTGTAAGCCCAGTACTTGGGAGGCTGAGATAGGAGAATTGCAGGTTCAAGGCCAGCCTCAGCTACTTAATTCGATTGGGCGTGGTGGCACCCATGCCTGTAATCCCAGTACTTGGGAGGCTGAGACAGGAGGATCGCAGGTTCGAGGACAGCCTCAGCTACTTAGGGAGGCCTTCTGCAACTTAGTGAGCCCATTTCAAGTTAAAGAATAAAAAAATAGGGCTGGAAGCCGGGCGTGGTGGCACACGCTTGTAATCCCAGCATTCGGGAGGCTGAGACCAGAGGATCCGGGTTCGCGGCCAGCCTCAGCTACCTAGTGAGGCACTCCACAACTTAGTGAGACTCGGTTTCAAAATAAAGAATAAAAAATAGGGCTGGGGGTGTAGCTCGGAGGTAGAATGCCCCTGAGTTCAATCCCCAGTACCAAAAAAAAAAAAAAAAAAAAAAAAAAAAATAGGGCTGGAGGTGTAGATTGGAGATAGAATGCTCCTGGGTTCCATCCCCAGCACTTAAAAAAAAACCTCAAGTATGGAGCCGGGAATGGTGGTGTACGCCTGTTATCTCGGTGCTTGGGAGGCTGAAACAGGAGAATCACATGTTCAAGGGCAGCCTCAGCAGTAGTAATGTTATGGGGTACGGTGAACCCCAAATCCGTAGGTCCTTGGCTCGTGGAAAAAAGAATTTTAACACGTGCCAGTCAGGAACAACATAGGCAGGTTTATTTTAAGAACTTAAAGGGAAAACTGGGAGAAAGGAGAAGGGAAGGCACGGAGCGGGAAGCGGGAAGGGGGTAAGGCATGGAGGAGAAGGGCACGCTGCGCG